>JAQFVV010007277.1:0-115741 GCA_028023455.1 Epiperipatus broadwayi | reverse complement strand
ATATATATATCAATACACTGCAGGATGAAGGGCTCTCCAAGTTCAATGTCTTCTCTGATCTTTAGTTTCTCTTCTCCACATCACCCCTGCACACTTTCTTATTCATCCATCCATCACACATGTGGTAATTTTTCAGATCTTTTACAATCTCTTGGAATCCAGTTGAATGTTTCAGTTGTCCATCTATTATCATCTTTTCTAGCAATATATCCAGCCCAACTCCACTTCAGTCTTTTAATTTTTTCAGTGAGGTCAGTAACACCTGTTTGATCTCCTACCAATATATTGCATTTTTGGTCTCATCTTGTTATTCCCAACATGCATTTCTCCATACTTTTTTGAGTGGTATGACGTCTCTGTATTGCTCTTCTATTAAGTGTCCAAGTCTCAGATCCATAAGTAAGAACTGGTAAAACACATTTATTACAAATCTTCCTTTCAAACACATAGGCATATTTCCTTTTAGTATCAAGTTATTTTTACCAAAAGCACTCCAACCAAGTTTAATTCCATGATTAATTTCATTCATTATGGCTGCATCTGAATTAATAATCTGTGCAAGGTATTTGTAACTCTTAATTTCTTCTAACTCATCATAATCAATCTTTATTTTTGGATTTTGAAAAAATCCATTAAACATTGCTTTAGCTTATTTGACATCTATCTTTAGTTCTACTTTCCTGCTTTCATCTGATAACTCCTGTAACATTTCCTGCAGCTCTAAAACATTATTTTCAAAAACAACTACTTCATCTGCAAAATCTAAATGACTTAAATAATCTCCATTTACATTTATTCCTTTAGCTTCCCATTTTAATCCATAAAATACTTCTTGCAGCACTGCTGTAGTTTTGGAGATATGGAGTCCCCTGTCTTACAACCTTCTCACTGTTGAATTTCCTAGTATCATTATGTAATATAATTGTTTCTGTTGCATTTTTATAAATATTCTTCAAAATATGATGATATCATGGATCTATACCTTGATGATCCAATGCGTTAATCACTGAAGAAATGTTTAGAGAATCAATGCTTTTCATAATCTACAAATCCAAAGCATAATGGCAACTCGTATTCATTTGTTCTTTCTATAACTTCTCTCAATACCTGGATATGTTCTTCTATACTAAAACCACTTTTAAATCCAGATTGTTTTCTTGGTTGGTGAAAATCCAATGTTCTCTGTAGACGAGTTGTAATTATCTTGATAAAGGTTTTGTATACAACTGATAATAGGCTGATATGTCTGTAATTTCCAATATCATCTTTATCATATTTTTTTAAATATTAATATTAATACTGCATTCTTCCAATTATCAGGTACATCTTTATCATTTCAAAATTTGGTATATAACTTTGCTAAAAATTTTATATTTGTTCACCTGCTTCTTTTAATATATCAATTATAATTCCATCATTACTTGGAGCCTTTTCTTTTATTCATACATTTAATTTCATGTCTGACTTTTTCATTTAATATTCTGGGCAATTTGGAAGATGTAATATATATATATAGGAAGTATGGAAGATGTAATATATATATATAGGAAGTACTTGATCTTTATTACTATATAATTCTTGATAGAAATCTTCTAGCCATTTGATGATGTTATCTCTTTTTTAGTAATAATTCCATCTTTTTTTCTTATTGCAGATATAAACTTCCTACCAAGACCAAAATGTTGTTTTACACTCTTGAGACTTTTATTCCCTTTTACATCTTTCTTTACTAGTTCACAGTTATACTTTCTTATATCGTTTTCAACTTTTTTTCACACCATTTTACAAAATTTGAGATTTTCAATCCTTTTTTAATGCATACATTTTGTTTATCTTCATATTTCTTTTTTCTTTATAAATTCTTTAGTCTCAGTAGAATTTTATTGATCCATTGCTGTGTTTTTCTACCAGCTATCTTTGTTGCCATTTTTAAAAGTGTAACAATTATTTTCATATTAATCTCATTCAAATCTGAATCATGTTCAAAATCTACTAATACTTGAAACTTATTTGTAAGTTCTAATTTAAATACAGAAGAAGGTTTCTGAAGATTAGGAATATTAACTGTAAATATTGTTTTTCTTAATAATTTTTGTCTCTCTAGTTTTGCATTAACACATATCTTACATCATACTAATCGATGATCACTTCCTGTGTTAAATTTATTAAGAACATTACAATCTTGAAATATGTATTTTCTGTTAGTCAAAATATAATCCAATTATGCTGTACCTTCATTTGGATTCTTTCATGTCCTTTAACATTTTTTTTTAAAAAAAAATTCCTAATATAAAGTTTTTCTTTTTCTGCAAACTCCACAAGTCTATGTCCCCTCTCATTTCTATTACCATAACCAAAATTACTTACAGCTCTTCCAACTTTTATTTTTTACCAATTCTAGAATTAATGTCTTCCATAAGCATTTCAAAATGTTGTTTACTCTGATCAAAAGGCTTTTGTATATCCATATAAAAATCTTCTACTACTTCATCACTATGAGAACTTGTTGGGGCATGAAACTGAATTATCTGCATTTGGTATCTGCTATTAAATTGTATAACTAATCTTGCACTCTGTCCAATATACCATCAATCTTCACAATGTTGTTATTCTACTTTTTATTTATAATAAATATTACTTCACTTGTATTTCCAATATTTGTACCTTTATAATAGAGTATATGTCCACGTTTTAAATCAATTTTCTTTTCATCTTTTCTTCTAACTTCACAAAGTCCAATAATTTCCCATTTAATATAAGACAGTTTTTCTAATTCTTGCAATTTTCCTTCACCTGAAAGTGATTTGCAGTTGTAATTACCTAAATAAAAAGTCATCATCAAATGGAAGCCTGGGTCTGCAATCAGGAGATTCTTAGCACTCTCCACTTTTGGCCACCAACTGGTGTCTTGGTTAGTGTCTTTACAACTTTCTGGGAATAAAGGACATGATTTATTTTTGTCTGTCATAATTGTGTATATTGGAAAAATATTTATCATTTACACAAACATTCATTCTGCTTTATCAGGCAACTGAGAAAAAAGACCATGGTGTTTCTTGATCTTAAACTCAGAGGTAAAAAGTCAATAAACTCACCATGCTGGCTATTTCATGTTGGTGAGCAGCCCACCCATATTCATATATTATATGAATAATCACATAGTAATAAAAGCTGCAAGAACAAGAATGTATGGAGTGGGCATTATGAATTTGTCCTTCTGCTTTCTTTTAAGGCCTTCAAAGAGGAATCAAATGGTCTCTTTTCAATTAATAGCAAACTCTGTTTTGCAGAATATATATATATAGTGACATTACAAAATGTCACAATATCTGCAAAACTTTGAAGATTACTTGTATTATGGGTGTATAGTCCAACACTCGAATCATCATAGTGTTAATTTATTTACATATTTGGCAACATAATAATTTCAAGGCATAATCTTACATGGACTTTGCTAATTACAATTGATGTTCTTACCAGAGGACACAATAGCTGTTAATGTTATAATTAAATTAATAACAAAAATATTTAAGTATGGCTTTAATAACATTTTATTATACTCATCTTTCCTACTAACACTGCTCCCAATTCATTTTTCAGAACACTCCAAACTGACTCAATCTAATTTTAAGGCAACAAACAGCTAAATTTTGACCCCATCATTATTATTTTAATAACAGTCCAATTATTTAACATTTTGTACCTTTTCACTAAAGGAACATGCACCACACAAATTCAATGACAAAGTTCTAAGTTTATTATGAGACCCTGTCCAAATAGGTGTGAACTATAAGGCACCATACTGTAAGGGTTGATCATATTGCACTTTACTCAAACACTCTACCTTACAGATTAATTAATTCTCTTTTTATCCTTAATGGACAGCATAAGTTTTCAATTGTTTGCTTATGACTGTATATTTTTAGTTTTATATGCTCCTGATTCTGGCATAAGTTTCCAGATGTTTGCTTATGGATGTAATTTTTAATTGATCTTTACTCCTCAACCACCTGTTTGCCTTTCAAGATCAAGCATTTTGGGAATGTAACCTATACAAATGTTTCAATATAATAAAAATGAATGGGAAATTTCCATAATCACATGAATAAAGCAAAGTAATATAATACCATGCCCCCCTTTTTAATTCAATCAAAATAACATAATAAACCCTTATTAAAACTCCCACCCCTCTAGTGTTGAAACTTTTAATGTATAACAGACCCATTTAATGTATTCTAGGTTCCTTTCATACTAATTAGAATAATAATTCACTTAAACAACAGTTTATATTTACTGTGGACAATCAGCTTTTTAATCTTTCACCAAGATAGTACTATCCATATACCATTTTAGTCTATAACTGCTGGTGTAAATCATTCTCTGGCTCCTGAACATAGCATTTTCTTCATAGTTAGAAATCACTTGGAAAGCTCCAGGTGTAGCTGAAAAACAGTTTTTCCTGGAAGGAAATTTTTTGATATCCTCTAGCTGGAGAACATTTCCATGGTGATGAATAATAACACTTTTAAAGAAATAAGTTCTTAATTAATTAAACAAAAGAAAATTTTGCAATTTATACATTTTTCTGCAAACAGAATTCACACTTTGCAGTTTATTTTTACCTACATTTTGCCAATTATACTTTCTGCCCTTTTTTGCTGCACAATTTTTTAATTAATGAAACAGTTGTTGATCAATTAGAATAATAAATATATAGACTCTAGCAATATTTTTAATTACAAATACATTTTGTATCCTGAGTTTCAACAACAGATTTAATTGAAAATCTCCCATTTTCCCGCCAACCCACATTTTTTCAAAAAACACACGAAAAAGCTTTTAAGAAAAAAACTTATATATCAAGATATTATGTTATCTTGAGTTATAATTAATTTAAATAAATTAAAAAAAATTTAATAAAAAAAATCTTGATTTCTTCAAGATAAAAAAATAATAATTTAAAACTGATGTAAAAGGAATATATTATTTAAATTTTTTACTATAAACTACAGACAATTTTATTAACTTATATATATATATATATATATATATATATATATTAGTAAAAATCAGTCACTATGACCTATATAGCTTGCATTACCAATATGTAATACATAAATAGCCTGCTAATAGCTGTAAACAAGCATTTTTGTAGCATTTATCATAAATAAAAAAAATGAGCTTGTTTAGAGCTATTAGCAGGCTTTATATATATATAGACAAAAAATGTCATCTCATTACTTCTCTTGGAAGAAATTAAAAAAAAAATGAAAAAAAAACCACCCTAACTAACCCATGTAGTCTTTTTCCATTTTTTCTTTCCTGGAAATATTGTTGATCTTAACAAGAGATTCATTATAATTCCCCCATCTAATTTTAGAGTCATCTTCACTTTACCTGCACTCAGTATATTCCATTTCTACTAATATCTCTAACACCTTTTTGATGGATAACACGTGGATTTCAGTGAGCCTATGTTGGACCTCTACTGGAAATTATAACTTATCCCATGATCTGGTATTGGTCCACTGGGTAAGTCTCTAATACTCTGAATTTCAAAGCTTGATGCTGGAAAAACTGACTATAGCTTTTGCTTCTGGTTGATATATACTTTTCCTGTGATATCCAGATTTGAATTTCTTGCTCCAGAATCCTTTCAGAATCACTGTTTTATAATCTGTCTGCAGGCTATATACTGTCACTTTCCACCATTCCTCCACAGGTCTGCTTAAATCTTTTGTAGCCACAATAATTTTCTTTTTCTGACTCAATCTATGATAGTAAAAGAAATTACATAGGCTATCAAGATAATCAAATGAGTTTTCTTCCCGTTTCCCCTTAAAAACTTGATTTGTATAAATATATCTAATGCAGCTCTTTCTGGATTAGCCTCCTCAAGATGATGAATTGAATACTATAAAAATGTTTGTAGAGATACTGTAAACAGTAAATTATAACAATATTACAATTCCATAAATAGAAAATATAGGTATAAAAATATAAATATAAAACTATACAAGTCAGAAACTATTCATATTCCTATTTGGATGTTTTTTTAAAGAAAAACACATCCATCTGAATAGTTTTTGACTTTTCATTAGTTTACCTATTTTTGCTATAGGAAGAACTTTAATATTGTTATAAATCATTGTTTACAGTGCTTTACAACCATTTGTATAGTAATCTATTGATAATCTAGTTGATGGCTGATGTGATTGTAATTAAAATCATACACAGATAAACCCCCAAAAATATCATATATATATATATTTTATATATATATATATATATATATATATATATATAAATATCATATCATATATATATAATATGGTCATAATTATCAGAGAAATGCCTTTTTTTTTTTCACAAGCACTGAGTGCCCCATCTCCTTACAATTTTAATTTTGAGTTTTACCATTTTCTGTAAATATTTTTTGATCAACACAAATTAATGTGGAGCCTATATTTTCAAGTTAATAATAACTACACATCAATTTAATCAAATGTGGGTAATACGTGGTTTGGTTATACATCAAATACCTGAAGAAAAAAATATTTGTGATCTGAAAAAATTAAAAATTTTACTATCCTGTTCTTAAAAAATTAGGTTTATACTTGATATGCAGTTATGCTTATCATTATGCCTTAGGCTTTTCTAGAAACATGTAATGGGCATATGAACGGACTATTATAAAATATTTACACAAATATACCTTTATATTATAATCTTGTAAATAATTTAGACAGAAATGAGTTAAAAGAGAAACACTTAATAATATTTAAAAAAAAAGAAAAAATTTAGACATAAATGAGTTAAAAGAGAAACACTTAATAATATTTAAAAAAAAAGAAAAAATATTTATATATAAATTCTGTAATTTTTTAAATAATTTAGAAGTAAAAAATATATGTAAAATGCGGATAACTAATGTAAATATAAAAACTATAGCAACATTATTTTCAACTGAAGTTATCTGAGCTACAATTTTGTATATTTATTAAGAAAAGTTGATAATTCATTTATTTTTTGAATCAATTTATTCCTAGCATTTAAATTATCTTAGAATAATGATAATATATTGGATTACCAGTTTATTTAATTTCCATTTTATTACTAAATATAAACTAATCAAATCATTAAAATAAATAAATATATAAAAAATTATATTAACTCTTTCTAATTATAAAGCAAGAAATTTTTATATTAGCATAAAAATAAAAATTTTCTCTACTCTCATAATAATATCAATTTCTATAAATATGTTAAATGATAGTTATATAATGTAAATAAATAATTAAAAATGGTCTCTTACTTTTATGAAATTATACTTAAAATAAAATAAATTCTCTTTTATTAATGTTTATTTATGTATGCAACACAATAATTCTTTTCAACATTTTATTATCAATGACATTTCATTAAAACTCTAAACGTTTAACAAAAATAGCTACACGATTCAAATATAAATAAAATAAACTATCCAGCAATCTGGTTTACATTACTATTTGCCATCCATTGATTGTATAAATTTACATAAATGATTTTAGATTGATACAGAATAGATTATCAATGCTAAATTAATTAATCCTGTAAATCTTATGTTTTATCTGACTTTATTTTTATTTGTATGTTCCATTTTGATTTTTATCATTGATAAATTATTTGATGAGTTCAGCAGACAATTATAGAATCCTTAATAGGTGATTTTTTTGTTGTCATTTTTTCTCCTTGGTATTCAAATCTGAATTAAGATATATATTTTTTAGGTATTTTTTTAAAACAGATTTTCAATACTTTCGGATATATGGTACTTAACCAAGGATTACTTAATAAATAGATATCTTACTATTATTAGGTGGAAACTAAAAGTAGAAAGACAATCTCAATTTGCCTCATATTTTCAATTGATGATTATAAAACTAAATCATAATTGTAATATGACTGAATCTTCATTATTGAGAAGGTGATATATTATTATGAACAGTATGATTGTTATCTAACCAGGGTATTTTGTTGCAGTGGTTTATATTTAATCTGAATTTTCTATGAATTAAGATTCAAGTTTATAACACATGGTTTTAAAATGGTTTTAAGTCACAAGAATTTTGAAAACTATATTTCCAGATAGTTGTGACTTCTAGTTGGTTAACTGATACATTTTAGTAAAAGAAAACAAAACACTTGGTCAAATGACAATCCATGCTCAGATTATAAAATAAATATATATGATTATTATATTACAAGAGCTTAGTTATTGATATGTAGATGTCACAATTCTTCAGGCACTGAGTATAAGATTTGTTTTTGTAATCATCTTTTATCTTTACTTTTACATAGGTTATTTAAATTAAAAATATTTATTTTGATATAGAGTGGTATTTTTTAAAAGCTTTTATTACAAAGATATCAGTCATATCTGCTACCATAGCCTACTTCTAATAAGCTGTATCATTATTATGCACCTCTATATTTTTATTCATAAGAGAATATTTATTCTTGTGGTAAGTTACATAAGAAATCTTTTTATGAGACATAGTGTAGATTATTAGAACATCATAAATACCTTACATTTTTTTTGTTAACATCATAAGTGCTAGTTTTTTTTAGAATTAAATTAAATAGTATCTCTAAATTAAGTATAAAAAAACTTTATTAATCTTTAGTCACAGAAATATGAATAAAATGACAGTAAGTAAAATAAACTATTATTTAAAAATCATTTCAAAATATTGTATATTAATCAGCAAATAAATCATCATTATTATTGCTTTTATTTTTTATTAATATACTGCAGGATAAAAATCTGTCTAAATTTGATTCAGTTTCTCCAGATCATAGTTATTTCTCCCTGCATTACTTCAGAAAACTTTTTAATTTCATATATTCATTCTATACATTGTTTCTTTTAGGTCTCTTCCAATGTCTTGGAGAGATCTTATGACACTCTTCTCATCTTTCTTCATAGTATTATTAATTAAAGCAATAACTGATTTTAGCAAACTTCAATTTTGTTTCTGGATCTAATTGCATGCCTAGCTTTTAGCAAGTGATTTTTTTTTTGTTGTTTAGTCACATATAGTAGATGGTCATCTGTTAAATAAAGTCATAATATTTTATTGTATAACATATTGGATTTATATTGACATTATGTGCTTACAACAATAGAACAAGCAAATTTACCATACAATTGCCACCTTGATTGTAAAAAAAAAAGGGTAATTCATTTTCTAAAAAATAAACATGCTTCATTAATTTTTAATTACTGAAGCAATCAATCTTAGCTTAAGATTGAGCTTTATGTTTCCACCTACTTACTTATGTTTAAACCCTATATTCCAACCTGCTCCTTTTGTTGTATATATATATATATATATATATATATATATATATATATATATATATATATATATATATATATATATATTTATGTATATATTCTGAGATGTATACCTAAGTTATAAAAATTTAATGTTCCATAACATTCTTTTTAAATTATTATTAATTCTTTTTTTATTAATTATTAGTTCTTTTTTTTTATTAAAGTATTATAGGTCCAGCTCAAATATATATATATATATATATATATAATATATATACAAAACCATATATATAAAATATATATACAAATCAATATATATATCAAAATACAGTACAATTTATATAAATTATATTCTTTTAGAAGTACTTTCGACTATACACTTTGTAGACTTTATCAACTATATAACATTGAATAATCAAAACGAGACAACCCTTAACAATACCCATAGTTCAATTCAGATTTCCCACAATTCTGTTATCTTAACATTTGATGACTGGCGATTCATTAACATTTGACGATTTCTTGAAATCAACATAGCCTCTTTTATTTTACGTTTATTATGACAACGTTCAATTTGAATAATTTTCATATTTTTATAATCAAATTTAAATCCATATTGACAAGATTTATTATGATCAAATATAACAGATGATGAAGGTTTATTTACATCTGTTCCATATTGATTCTCTTTTTGAATTCTATTATATAAAAGCATATGTTCTTTTATTCTCTTCTCAAATGTACACTTAGATTCACCAATGTATTGTACACCGCATCCACATATCAATCTAAGTGTACATTTGAGAAGAGAATAAAAGAACATATGCTTTTATATAATAGAATTCAAAAAGAGAATCAATATGGAACAGATGTAAATAAACCTTCATCATCTGTTATATTTGATCATAATAAATCTTGTCAATATGGATTTAAATTTGATTATAAAAATATGAAAATTATTCAAATTGAACGTTGTCATAATAAACGTAAAATAAAAGAGGCTATGTTGATTTCAAGAAATCGTCAAATGTTAATGTATCACCAGTCATCAAATGTTAAGATAACAGAATTGTAGAAAATCTGAATTGAACTATGGGTATTATTAAGGGTTGTCTCGTTTTGATTATTCAACATTATATAGTTGATAAAGACTACAAAGTGTATAGTCAAAAGTACTTCTAAAAGAATATAATTTATATAAATTGTACTGTATTTTGATATATATATATATTGATTTGTATATTACATATATTGTGAAATGAATACAGATATCAAACTTTATTTATTACATATATATATATATATATATATATATATATGTAATATATATTTTTGCTCCTATATATATATATATATATATATATATATATAGGAGCAAAAACTTACTAACAAAAGATTGATGTTTTAAATATTTAATTATACATCATTTTTTAATCTTTTCTTCTTAAATTGCTTGTTTTTTTTCTTTTAAACTGTATGTTTTGTAAAATCCAATATGGAAGATGCTACAGTTAATTGTCTAAAAATAATTAAAGGATTGGAAGCACTATTGTTTTAATCTGGGGAAGGTATTTTTAATTAAAGTTTTTACTTAAAATAAAATGGGATTAAGATTAAAGATTTTCTTTTATAAACATTTTGTCAAATCTATTTCTAATCTGGAAATAGATTTGAATTTATTTTTGGACGTTATCTAACAGTTGCCTCTTTCAAAAACAATGAACTAAGTAATTAAAAGCATTCCATAAACACCTAGATGGACTGATAGAAAATCACCAGTAAATTAGCTACTCTAGTGAGAACTGATTGTTAACATCACTGTGAAACTAAAAATGATGTAGTGTAAATCCACCACCCTTCTTGGCCCTGTTGGGTCATCATCTTGTGTGGCCATATCATTCTACTGCCCAAGAGTGAAGTAAAAGCTCATTCTAAGAACTTTAATGCTAATAGAAGCTTGCTGCCACTGAAGAACTTGCATTTCAATTGCCACGCACATGCCATATTTTAAATTGGACTTTAAAAATTGCAAGGTAACTTTTGAAGCTGTCACCTCAAACTAAATTTAGCCTAACTCATCTATCAAATTTTTTTCTAATGTGTTATTTAATTTTACCATTTTTTTAAATATGTAAATGTAATTTCCTCTTAAATAATTTCTATAAATTCAATCCTATCTCATATGCTCTAATGTTTTATATAATTTTGGTGCGGTCTTTTATTTATAGTTATTCATTAATTGATTTTATATGACTATTTTGTTTATTAATATGCCAATCTCACACAATCTTACGAGTTGAATTTTCTAAAATCCTTTCTTCTTTTAAGTAAGCCTTCATTAATTAAGTTTAATAACATTCCCTTAAAATATAATGTATTGTTAATTAATACACTCACCTTATTGTTTTATGAGCCAACATTTTATTTATGTTTTAGTATAAAAAATATATTTGTTTAATTCTGGATTTTCTACCCAGGGTGAATCCAAAACTCAAGCTAATCAATGTTTTGAAACCTTATTTATTTTATAAATGTTATTCAATTCTGAAAAGGGTGACATAGTATTTGTTTTCTATATAATTGCTAGTTGTTTTTTTTTATATATTTTTGAAATATCAAATACAGTACTAAATATTTGAGTTATTATAAAATTAATGAAGGTGGGATTGATTTACTTTAAATAGCGAAAAAGGAGGGAGTCAAATCTTAATGTATATTTTATTAAATCTTAATGTTTCTTTTACTAAATAAAATCTTCAAGTATATTTTCATAACTGAAATCTAAATATCTATATATTATAACTGCATAGCATATTATTTGTCTAAATTATAGTACTCAAACAAAGGTCATTTATTTTGAAGCAGTAAAATATATTTAATGTTGTTAGTGACATTCATTCATACCACATTACTGACATTTGAACCTATGTTCATATATATATATTGCATGCTTCTAGTCTTTAGCATTACTGACATTTGAACCTATGTTCATATATATATATTGCATGCTTCTAGTCTTTTTAATCTGGGGGTCGCGACAAGTTTGAACCCATAGATTTCTTATCATATCTCATTCCGTAGATAGTTGAGCTATCTGGAACATTTATTTCATATAAAAATGCCTCTGATGGTGATCCCATAAGTTTGGCACACACTATGCATATTCACTTCTTTGTATCAAAGGCCTACATGTTGGCGATGACCATGGCATGCCTATTCACTTTGTCTTTCATCTAGAAGCATGACTTTTCCTGGTATTTTTAGGCTATTATGTCAGCACCACAATCATATTCATATTATTATTTCTTTTGCTTATAACCTAATTTTAGTGCTGTAATAATATTGAAATTGTGCTCTTCTCAATATATATATATATATATATATATATATATATATATATATATATATATATATATATATATATATATATATATATATATATATATATATATATATATACCAAGGCTGCAGAATGGAGTTTGCTATTAACTGAAAGGAGACCCTTTGATTCCTCTTGGAGACCTTAAAGGAACCAAGCAGGGCAAATTTCTAATGTCCACTCCATACATTCTTGACGTTGCAGCTGTTATTACTATGTGTTTATTCAAATAGTATATGAACATGGATGGGCTGCTCACCAACACACATTAGCCAGAGTGATGAGTTTATTGGCTTTTTACCTCTGAGTTTAAGATCAAGAAACACCATGGTCTGTCTTTTCAATGCCTGATAGGGCAGAATGAATGTTTGTGTAAATAATAAATATTTTTCCAATACATATATAAAATTATGACAGACAAAAATGAAGCATGGCCTTTATTCCCAGGAGGTTGTAAAGTCACCAACCAAGGCAGCGGTTGGTGGCCGTAGGCAGAGGGTGCTAAGAATCCCCTGATTGTGAACCCAGGCTGCCATTTGATGACAACTTTTTATTTAGGTATTTACAACTGCAGATCACTTTCAAGTGAAGGAAGATTGCAAGAATTAGAAGAACTCTCTTATATTAAGTGGGATATTATTGGACTTTGTGAAGTTAGAAGAAAAGGTGAAGAGACAATTGATTTAAAAAGTGGACATACATTCTATTATAAAGGCACAAATATTGGAAATACAAGTGGAGTAGGATTCATTATAAATAAAAAGTGGAAGAACAATATTGTGGAGATGGATAGTGTATCAGACAGAGTGGCAAGATTAGTTATACAACTTAATAGCAGATACCAAATGCAGATAATTCAGGTTTATGCCCCAACAAGTTCTCATAGTGATGAATTAGTAGAAGATTTTTATATGGATGTACAAAAGGCTTTTGATCAGAGTAAACAACATTTTAAAATAGTTATGGGAGACTTTAATGCTAGAATTGGTAAACAAATGAAAGATGAAAGTGCTGTAGGTAATTTTGGTTATGGTAATAGAAATGAGAGAGGACATAGACTTGTGGAGTTTGCAGAAAAAGAAAAACTTTATACTATGAATTTTTTTTTTGAGAAAAATGCTAAAAGAAAATGGACATGGAAGCATCCAAATGAAGGTACAGCAGAATTGGATTATATTTTGACTAACAGGAAATACATATTTCAAGATTGTAATGTTCTTAATAGATTTAACACAGAAAGTGATCATCGAATAGTAAGATGCAAGATACATGTTAAGGTAAAACTAGAAAGACAAAAATTGTTAAGAAAAAAAATATTTACAGTTGATATGCCTAATCTTCAGAAACATTCTAATGAATTTAAATTAGAACTTACAAATTGGTTTCAAGTATTAGTAGATTTTGAACATGATTCAGATTTGAATGAAATTAATATGAAAATAACTGATGCACTTTTAAAAACTGCAAGAAAGATAGCTGGTCGAAAAAAGCAGCAACTGACCAATAAAATTTCTACTGAGACTAGAGAATTTATGAAGAAAAGAAGAAATATGAAGATATACAAAAATGATGTATTAAGAAGAATTGAATATCTCAAATTTTGTAAAATGATGCGGAAAAGAGTTGAAAATGATAAAAGAAAGTATAACTGTGAACTAGCAAGAAAAGCTGTAGAAGAAAATAAAAGTCTTAAGAATGTAAAACAACATTTTGGTATTGGTAGGAAATTTATATCTGCAATAAGAAAAAAAGATGGAATTATTACTAAAAAAAGAGATGACATCATGAAATTGGTAGAAAATTTTAATCAATAATTATATAGTAATAAAGAACAAGTACCTCCTATATCTATTACATCTTCCGAATTGCCCATAATTTTAAATGAAGAAGTGAGAAATGCAATTAAATGCATGAAGAAAGGAAAGGCTCCAGGTAATGATGGAATTATCATTGATATATTAAAAGAAGCAGGTGAAGAAACAAAATTTTTTTTAGCAAAGTTATATACTAAATGACTAAATGATAAAGATGTACTGGATGATTGGAAGAATGCAGTAATAATATTAATATTTAAAAAAGGTGATAAAGAAGATATTAGAAATTACAGACCTATCACCCTTTTATCAGTTTTATATAAAATTTTTACCAAGATAATTACAACTCGTCTACAGAGAACATTGGATTTCCACCAACCAAGAGAACAAGCTGGATTTAAAAGTGGTTTTAGTACAGTAGATCATATTCAGGTATTGAGAGAAGTTATAAAAAGGACAAATGAATATGAGTTGTCATTATGTTTTGGATTTGTAGATTATGAAAATGCATTTGATTCTATAAACATTTCTTCAGTGATTAAAGCATTGGATCATCAAGGTATAGATCCAGGATATTGTCATATTTTAAAGAATATTTATAAAAAATGCAACAGCAACAATTAGATTACATAATGATACTGGGAAAGTCAACATTGAGAAAGGTGTAAGACAAGGTGACTCCATATCTCCAAAACTTTTTACAGCAGTGCTGCAAGAAGTATTTTGTGGATTAAAATGGGAAACTAAAGGAGTGAAAGTAAATGGAGATTATTTAAGTCATTTAGATTTCTCAGATGATGTAGTTGTTTTTGCAAATAATGCTTCAGAGCTGCAGGAAATGTTGCAGGAGTTATTAGATGAAAGTAACAAAGTAGGACTAAAGATAAATGTTAAAAAGACTAAAGTAATGTTTAATCGATTTGCTCAAAATATGAAAATAAAGATTGATTATGATGAATTAGAAGAAGTTAACAGTTACAAATACCTTGGTCAGATTATTAATACAGATGGAAACATAATGGAGGAAATTAATCATAGAATTAAACTTGGTTGGAGTGCTTTTGGTAGAAATAACTTGATACTAAAAGGAAATATGCCTATGTGTTTGAAAAGGAAGGTTTTTAACAAATGTGTTTTACCAGTTCTTACTTATGGATCTGAGACTTGGACACTCAATAGAAGAGCAATACAGAGACTTCAGACCACTCAAAGAAGTATGGAGAGATGTATGTTGGGAGTAACAAGATAGATCGAAAATGCAATGTATGGGTAAGAGAACAAACAGGTGTTACTGACCTCATTGAAAAAATTAAAAGATTAAAGTGGAGTTGGGCTGGACATATTGCTAGAAGAGATGATAATAGATGGACAATTGAAATTTTAAACTGGATTCCAAGAGATTGTATAAGACCCAGAAAGAGACCACATGTGAGATGGATGGATGAAATAAGAAAGTGTGCAGGGGTGATGTGGAGAATAGAAGCTAAAGATCGAAGAAGATGGATTAAACTTGGAAAGACCTTCATCCTGCAGTGGATTGATAATGGTTGATAATGATGAATGATGATATATACCAAATATTTTTAACTTTAGTAATTTATAATGTTATTTCAATCTTATTATACAGTTACACAACCGTAACATATTTCTGTATTTAAGAGTATCTATATGCCTTGGGGAAAAATAAAGCATTTTTCTTACCAGTGCTAATTAAAAAAATTTTCATTAAGTATTGTAATCATGCAATCAAATATGTTTTTAAATGTAATTTATTTATCTTCACGACCTCAGTGGCATGAAAATAGTTTGTATTATATCTGTAATGAATCTCAGAATGCTCCCTTAAGTAATAATGTTAGTCACCATGTATCAGATCCGTAAACCAAAGCGTTAATGGCAATATTATGCAATTCTTTCTAATATTTGATTGGCATCTTAATATTGGACTCACCAAAGATGTGTGCTTATTTATAGTATATTATTTAGCTAATAAAAGAGCATATGAAAAATAATAGCATGAATGACACTATGTAATCATCTACTGCTTGCTCATTCACACACACACTAATGTATACCATTAATTTATAAATGTATAATAATTTGTTGGTATATTAAACTATATTTTATTGTCTAATTTACTTGAGTAGTTCGAATGCCTCTTTTTTCCATTTCAAAAGTACAGCCATACTTATATATATTTTAGTTTAGCCATGGTAATAGATGTCTAATTGTCTTTTCACGCCTTGCTAGTGGGCCTGATTAAGAATTAGTTCTCATGTGTCATCACTATTATGTTATTCATTAGGTGTTTGATCTGGGGCTTAGACAGTGGGTTTGAATTCAGGCTGATCCCTGATCTAAATCTCAGGTTTGACTGGGTTTGAAGTACATTTTGTGAGTTCCAGCTCGTTAGATCAATAAACATGTTTTGACTGGTTCATAGGATTTTTTTTCTCCACATCAATACTAGCTTAAGATTGAGCTTCATGTTTCCACCTACTAACCTATGTTCAAACCCCATATTCCAACCCACTCTTTTTATCACACACACATATATATATATATATATATATTTGAGATGCATGCCTAAGTTATAAAATTTTAATGTTCCATAGCATTCTTTTTAAATTATTATTAATTTTTTTTATTAATTATTAGTTCTTTTTTTAAATTAAAGTATTATAGGTGTGGCTATATATATATATATATATACCACTTCTATATATATATATATATATATATATATATATATAGAAGTGGTAATTCTGTAGTACATATTTAACTTCACTGTCTGATGACATTACATACCTTTAAAGTAGGATTTGAACCTGTTTATATGTTTGTTTGGTCATCTAGGAATGTTAAGCACACACATATACACGTATCACTTCCACCTTGTTTATTCAAAATGATTATGTGTTACCAGTTGAATTATTATTTTAGCTTAAGTATATTTTATTTCCAAGCTTGTAAATTCCCTTCACTTAGATAATTGTGTATGTGCGTATATGTATTATAAATATAAAAATAAATACAATTAATGTAGAGGTAAAGCAATGCCAGAAATTCTAAAAAGTATTATTACAATTTAAAAATGTCATTCTCATTTCAAGTCAAACCAAAAATCATATTTGAAAGTTATTTGCAATTTTAAAAATACTATTAAATAATGCTTTCTGGAACATCTTGTTTAAATCTTCTAATATTGCTAAATTTCAAGTATAGGAGGAGCAGAGGTTGTAGGAACGCACAAAAGGAGTTCAAATCACCCTTCTCTCTGGTATTTGTGTAGAGAGTGGAAACAAAATGGACTGTAAGTAAAAGGAATTTGCCTCCCTGATCTTAAATCGCCTTTGTTCTTCCTTCCTGCTATGCCATCGCTACTTGAGAACTGTTATGTTTAATTGTAAAAAATATTGGAAGGTGCCTACTATTATTTTATTAATGCTGTGCCTTGCTAAACTTTGTATATGTTATTATAAGTGGCCACCATTACTTCTAAAGGTAATCCGTTTTGCCGAAGAATGAACTCTTAATTCTTCTCACTTCATATCTTTCCTAAATCTTAATTGTAATCAGAATGTAATCTTTATTTATTTTATAACTGTCTATAAACTTAATTATCATTAAATTTGTGATTTTCTCTCTTAAGGTTTTAAACTCATTCTTTGAAACGCTAAGCACAGAATTATGTACTTTAAATCTATCATTAGCTTTTTAAGTTTCACACTCTATTTTATTTCATGCGGAAAAACTTATTTTAAATATATATATTATTAAATTAGTTTTAGTATGCTAATGTTTTAATCTAGCGAACTTATATTATTTCAATCATCATTCTGATATTTTGGAATATTTAAATAGTTAAAACGTAAAATTTCTTACTGAACGCTGTTTGCTCAGTTAAATATTTGAAATATATGCTTAATGGCGGATGGTTTAAAAATTATATTATGGCATAAGATAAACCTTTTGTTGTCATCACTATCGATATTTATATGCATTTTATCTTCTTAAAATAAATTTGATTATTAATATATTTTAATAACTATTTATTATTTATACACCATTAAGAGTTAAATTGCTTATAATATATTGTCATTTAAAATACTTGGACTTGTTAAATAGGAAATGGTATTTTCCCTCTTCTATATTCGAAATCCTAAATTTATTAAAGTTATACATACGATGCTGAGTGGGTTATAATTTTATCATGGCGTTATGCATGATATTATTGCTTTATTTAAGCTTAAATTATTTCATTAGTCATTTAAGACTTAAGCCATATTCGCGTTCCTTACTTACGATAGCATTTTAAAGTACTTATATTTTGCTTTATCATATTTATCATCCAAACTCTGGATTTTATTCAAATAATTTGTCTAGGAATGAGGTTTGGTAGAACCAATCTCAGGATAAACATTAGAGTACTAAGGCTATGCATGTGACACGTCGGAGGGCATACCATGGAATCCTTACCACTCATATTTTCAAATACTGCCTTGTGATAAATACAAGAGGAATCATATATGTGATAAAGTTTTTCAGTCCAAAGATGGACATCTTCTTCATTTTAAACGCTGTCATTATAGTTAGCACTGCAAGTTTTTTTATGGGTAGTTCTCATATTATTTATAAGACGTGGTGCAGTGATGTTTGTAAACCACTCATTTTATAATTAGTCGAATATTTTAGGATTGTCACAGTAAAGCTAATTTAGGCTAACCCATTCCTCATTTGTACAGGCCCAAATATGCTCATAAACGATAAATTATTAACTATCATATCAAGAGTAAACCTCTCTTTAGAGATGAATTTGTAAATGTCCTTATCATTACTTAAAATAATGATCACCGCATTGATAACATTAATTTATTATTATACTATAACTCATTAGCATACTAAATCAGTTGCTTATATGCAAAGTAATAACCACATTAAATCTGTGCTATGTTTTCTAATGTAAATTAAATTGTTTATATTTATTAAATTATTATGTTTTAATAATTACTCACGCGTTGTGTCTTACTGACTCTCACTCATTGAATCCCATTTAGTCTTTATAATAATATTAATATTATTTAGAAGTTATAACTGATTACTTCAAATAGATATTTATTTCTGGATTGTTCTGTTCTTGCTCATTCTGGATGGATACTATTTTATAATTCATGTTTCTTTTGCAATGCTAGCTGTGTGTAATTCATTTAAAATCTATAAATTGTCCCTTCACATAAGATATTTGATTGAGCCAAGATTTGATATTATTTGTTTACGTTAATTACTCTATAATCTCATTTTTCTCTGCTGTGTCTCTGGGACCAGAATGAATAAAATTTCATGTTTTCATCAGAAGTGTTGTTTATAATGTTATAGTTTTAGAGAAGAGCAAATAGGGTAGATTTCATGGTTGCTCCTGACCTGTGTATCTCGGGCATGAGTGGATTTAGGGTACTTTTTCTTAGATTCTAAACCTTGTTAAATGAACATACAATTCTGACTGGTACAATATATATATATATATATATATATATATATATATATTGTATGTATATATATATATATATATGAGCAAAAACTTACTAACAAAAGATTGATGGTTTAAATATTTTATTATATGTCATTTTTTAATCTTTTCTTTTTAAATTGCTTGTTTTTTTTTTTTTTTAAACTGTATATTTTGTAAAATCCAATATGGAAGATGCTACAGTCAATTGTTTAAAAATGATTAAAGGGTTGGAAGCACTATTGTTTCAATCTGGGGAAGTTATTTTTAATTAAAGTTTTTACTTAAAATGGGATTAAAATTAAAGTTTTTTTTTTTTATAAATATTTTGTCAAATCTATTTCTAATCTGGAAATAGATTTGAATTTATTTTTGGACGTGATCTTACTGTTGCATCTTCAAAAACAATTTATAAAGAAAATTAAGATTTTTAAGATCAGAGATTAGATTGTAAAGCTAAAACTAAGTGATTAAAAGCATTCCAAAAATACCTGGGAGAGTATAAAATGACTGGGTTTTAAATCAGATAGATTAGCTACTATTGAGAGAACTAATTGTAAACATAGTACACATCGCTTAAAACTTAAAATGATGTAGTAATAAATCCACCACCCTTCTTGGCCCTGTTGAGTGATCATCTGCTGCTACTTTAATATCATGCTCCCATAGAATGAAGTAAAAACCCAACCTAAAACTTTAGTATGCTAAGTAGAAGCTTGCTGTCACCAAGAGAATTTATTTGGATCCTCAATTTGCCATGCATGAGCCATACTTTGAAAATAGACTTATTAAATTTGTGCAAGGTAACTTTTATGATACTATTTGAAAATGAATCTAGCCTCACTAAGCTCAAATCCTGTTATCAAGATTTCTAATGTATCTTTTAAATTATTATGTAAATGTAATTTACTCTTAGATGATTTTATAAATCTAATTTTCTCTCATATGCTCTAACTTTCTTTAACTTTGGTGCGGTCAATTATTTATAGTTATTTATGACTTGATTTTACATATATGCTTTTATTATTATTATGGCAATGTCTAAAAATCTGACGAGTTAAATTTTGTAAAATCTTTTCTTCTTTTTAAGTAAACCTTCATGAATTAAGGTTTTTAATATCTATTTAAAACAATGCATTATTAATTAATACACTCATGAGATTGTTTTAGGAGCCAATATTTTATTTATGTTTATAATATATATATATATATATATATATATATATATATATATATATATATATATATATATATATATATATATATATATATATATATATATATATATATATAAATTATCTGGATTTTCTACCAGGGTGAATCCAGAACTTAAACTAATTAATGCTTTAAATCTTTTAAAATATTTTGTTTTAATTCAATTCTGAAAGAGTGACCCATTAATTATTTTCTATAACGGCCAGTCTTCGTTTATTTTCTACACTCTTAAAATTTTAAATATTGTATTTAAATATTCCAGTTATTATAAAAACCATGATGGTGTGATTGAATTATTTTTAATATCAGAAAAGGAAAAGGGGGCAAATTTTAATATTTTACTATTTTAGTTATTAAGTAAATCTTAATGTTTCTTTTACTAAATAAAATCTTAATGTATATTTTATCAAATGAAATCTAACTCTCTCTCTCTCTCTCTCTCTCTCTCTATATATATATATATATATATATATATATATATATATATATATATATATATATATATATATATTCTAGTGACATTTATCCGTACTGCATTACTGACATTCAGCCTATCTTCATGAATTATTTATATATATATATATATTATGTGCTTCTAATTTAATCTGGGGGTTATGACAAGATCGAACCCATAGAATTCTCATCATGTCCTAACCCATGGGGAATTATTCTGTATAAAATGCCTCTGGCGGTGATTCCCGTAAGTTTGGCACATGCTATGCATAACCATTTGTCATATAAAAAGGCCTCTGGCGCTGATCCCTAAGTCTGGCACATGCTATGCCTATTCACTTCTTCATACAAAAAGGCCTGCATATCGGTGATGCCCATGGCATGCCTATCCACTTCATTCTCATCTAGAAGCACAACTTTTCTTATTATTTTCTGGCTATTATGTCAGTACCACAAATTTCTTCATATATTTATTTCTTTTGCTTCATGACCCAGTTTTAATGCTCTAATATTAAATGTGTGCTCTTCTCAAAATATATATCAATGCCAAATATTACTAGCTAGATTAATTACTAATATTATTTTAGTTTTATTATACAATCCCACCATCATAACTTATTTCTGTATTTAAGAGTATCTATATGCCTTGGGGAACTAAAGCATTCTTCATACCAGCACTAATTAAAAGAAGTTTCATTAAATCTTTTGTCATATAATCAAATGTGTCTTCAAATGTATTTTATTTATTTTCATGATCATAATGGCATGAAAATTGTATTATATCTGTAATGAATCTCAGAATGCTCCCCAAAGTAATAATGTTAGTCACCACATTTCAGAACCATAATCCAAAACATTAATAGCAATATTATGTAATTCTTTATAATAATCGATTGGCATCTTAATATTGGACCCACCAAAGATGTGTGTTTATTTATAATATATTATTTAGCTAATTAATAAAAGAGGATATGAGAAATAATAGCGTGAATGACACTATGTAATCATCTACTGCTTGCTCATTCATGCACACACTAATGTATATAATTAAGTCATAATGTATAATAATTTGTCATTATATTAAATAATAATTTTATTGTCTAATGTATTTGAGTAGTTTGAATTCCTTTACCTCCACTTCCACACTTACCGTTATGCATGTATATATTTTAGTTAAGTCATAGTTATAGATGTCTCATTGTCTTTTCCACTTTGCTAATGTGTCAGATTAAAATTAATTCTCAGGTACCATCATTGTTATGTTATCCATTAGGTGTTTGATCTGGGGCTTAGAGAGTGGTTTCAAATCCAGGCTGGTTCCTGACCTAAATCTCGGGTTAGACTGGGTTTGAAAGACAGTTTGTGAGTTCCAGCTCATGTTAGATGGATATACATGTTTTGACTAGTACATTACTGAATAATTATTTTTTGAAAAATGAACATTAGATTTATGTAACAATATATGCAAAAACATCTCTATACTACAATACACTCAATTTCATACAATTGCTTTGTCATCACCATAAAGAGCATAATATATAATAAATCCCAATAGTTAAATATTTATGGTTTCCTTAAATTATTCTTCATTTTAAAATTAGGTTATAAAAATGAATTTACAAAACGAAAGAAAAGAGAGAATTATGTATATGTGCACTATCCATACTATTTTTATGCCCTTTTAACTTTTTTTTTTTAAAAAAAAAATATACTGGATTTTTTAATTTTTTGAAACATGTTTTCAAAAAATGAATATATGTATATTTTTAATGATTTCCAGCTACATTATTGTTTATAATATATAGTTTGAAAAATATAATTGACTTTGATTTGAATTTGTGTTGTGTGAATGTTTGTTTTCTTAAAATCGCATTCACTACATGTAAAATTCATTATTTTAGTTTATCAAAAGAAAAATCCCACACACTAATCTGCAATTCTTTTTCACACACTAATCTACAATCCTTTTTGTAAATCTTTTAATCGGTCAGCTACTCAAATATTTGTTATTATTTTTATTGGATCATCTATCAAATTTGTCCATTTTTTGTCATTTGTTTTTCAACGCCACTCAGCATACATTTTCTGCTTCAAAATATATATATCTAATACAATTTATTTTTATTCCTTTGAAAGTTTATTAAAAATAAGTCTTTTTAACTAATTACTTTCAACACATCTACTTTTCTAATTTTATTTTATCCATTTTGCTTCGAATCTTCATTTGCAAAACTTTTAATAGTTTATCTTCATTTTATCTATATTCCATATGAAGCTACAAGACAAACAACACAATTAACAATCATCTTTCTTACACAACTTTAATTGGCTAAAAAATGACATTTAGTTTTATAAACATTACATGTAAACATTGACTTTTTTATTTTATTTAAAGATATAAAACACTAACCTATACTACAATTGTCTAATCTATTGATTTTTTTTTCCTTTTTTCTATTTTACTATGTATTTCATTGTTTAATGTTATTCGCATTTACTTAGATCTCAATACATACATAAAATTTTATTATATCGATTTTCATCATCATAATCTCTTTTCCAAGTAAGATTCTTACATCTAATACAATACTATTGCTACTAATTAAGCAGCTACTTAATAATTAACTTTAATATATATTCAATAAAATAGAGAATAAAATATATTATTAATAACAGTCAGACTGACTAGTAGTGCCATCAAGTGCAAGCTTATATATTTTAGCCACTGATAAATATTACTTTTCTCATAAGAATATTATTTAGTACAAAATAACTTTTATTTTTATACAACTTATCTAATTTTTTTCTTTAGATTCCCTTTTTCATTACATTCAATAAAATCATGATGCTTTTTATTAATTATGTTAAAATAATAAAGTAGATGTGCATCCATAATTCTCTCTTTTTGCACTCAGTATGTAATCACAATCATTTGCTAGTATTTCAACAGATTAAAAGTGAAATATATCTCATAAAACTAGCTTATATATGTGTATTAACATACATTCAGATTCATCTACCTATACATTTTCTTGATGCTAAATAAGCATTGTATAATATATCTTATTTTATTTTATTAACAATTTATGTGTTCTATTGTCAATCACCACCCTTTTTTGGTTCTCATACTCAATTTAAATTATTTTTCTCAATTAGGTATTAAATTAATATTATATATTTTTTGTAATTTTTCTATTTCCACATATTCTCCTTATAGTAAGTTTGTTTTACTATTATGTTTTTAATAATTGTTTTACTTTTGATAGAATTATATGCCAGTTTGTTTCTCATCTCATTATTAATTATAAATTTTATTTTTTCTAAAAGTTTAATAACTTATTCTTTCACAAAAGAATATTTGAAATTTATTTTTAAATAATTTCTAAATTTGAATTTATTCTATTACTTACTTTTTAACTTATTTTCTTATTCAACAAATCTGAAAATATTTATTTAATATCTTTTTTTAATTTATCAGTTGGTCTTGTGTGTCTCAACTCTGTCTTTTATTTTTTAAATCATAATGTAATAATACTATATATATATATATATATATATATATATTATTACATTATGATTTATATATATATATATATATATGACTGTGCTTAGCTACTACAATATTTTAATCTTTTTTAATCAAAGCATAATACAACTAATATCTTTTCAGATTACTTTGAACTTTTATGTGTATATGATATGTTTGTTACTACTATTTTATTTACAAACGCAGCCAGACTTTCATATTTTGACCCCCAATCCATATTAATTTCTCTTTCATATCCTATAATAGCTGACCAATATTGTATTATTTCTATATTTTTTAGTAAACATTTCCATTTTCATAATATGTTTTATTTAATTGTTTTCAACATGATTACTGATTGCCATACTTTAAGTCTAACCATTAGCATTTGACCACTTATAAAACTATTGTTTATATATCTAAATATTTCATAACCTTAAATTTTCCAATTGAGGAGAAAAAATTTTTTCAGAATGTCTCCACATTTTTAAAAGATAATAGAGATGATACTAATTTTATCAGAAACATTTTAACTCAGCATAAAAAAAATATGTTTTAAACTTTCAATATTTAGTTGACCATACTTTCAGCCAATTCAGTCAAATTTGTAGCACTCAATCTCAACAGCTAAAATTTGGGATAAAATTAGCATGCTCTCAGCCAACTCAGTCAAATCCATACAGCCAAATTTAGTATTATCCATTTTTTGAGCACTACAAATTTTACCAACTTGGCCAAAAGCATGTTCAGCTGGATATTTAAAGTATACAATAAAAGAATCATTTTTGACAGGCATATAAAATCCTTGTGATAAAATTACAACTTGTTAGAAATAAAGAAGTAAATAATTATAGAATTAGAGAAGATATTATCTACAAATCAAGCCACAATTTTCCTTTCTTACGTTATTTCCCTGCTATAATTAAATACCTATTTGTTTATCAGTATTGTTTAATAAAGTCCTTGAATATATGTCTTTTACTTAAAAAAATTTTTAGAGATTAGTTCAATTTTTTTTATTTACTTAATTTTTTTTTTGTTTATCTTGATTTGAATGTAAATACTAAAGATGAAAGCAAAATGCACTAACAACTAGTGTATTTAAAAATATTTATATACAATTTCATGTTTAGTATTCTACCTGAATAAATCCAGGAGCAACAAGGCAATGAGATAATACCCCAAAACAACTTTTGATAATCACTCATAGTAACTGTATATTGCGAAGTCACATATCTAATAAAAATTCTTAAAGCATCCCAAAATTAGAACTATGTATCATCTATACTTTAAAATATCAGTACAGTGGATGGCATTGGAGCTAAATTTAAGGTTCATAGAATAGACATAGTTTTGACTCTTGCAATATTCAAACTTCTAATGAACTCCCAAGCAATAAAATCATTTGATTACTTCATTTTTTATTACAGCTATGTCATAAATTTTACTGAACTCTTTTTTTCGTTAAAAGGAATATTTTTTTACATTTCCAGTATGTTTAGTTTTAATTTCATTAACTCAGGATTTAAAACATCAGCAAATGTTTAATATATCGTAATAACTTAAAAATATTTATTGATATAAAAAATAATATTGTAAAATATTTTTAGAAGATACTAACTAATATTTTAAAATAATTTCCATGGATTTTATTACCATTTTTAGTTATATTTAATAAAGTATATTAATTGATTCTTTTTTAAACATCAAATTACAATTAAAAATTTAATTTTAATGACAGTAAGAAAAAAAAAAAGAATACTTATTTTTTTTTTACTGCTCCAGCCTTATATTATGATAATATATTACTATTTAAAAAATTCAATTATTATTTAGAGTTTGTGTATGCATGTATATGTATTCTATGTTTGTATATATATATGAAAAACAAAAAACACACGTTAAAAACTTGCATACGCTTGTATTTATGACAATAGATGGCGTTATACCAAAAACACCTTCATGCGTTTGTTTACATAAACGTCAGAGAGAGTATTTCACTATCGCAAGCTGAATAGAAACTGTTTCTTAAACGCTCAGAGTTTGTGTTTTAGATCTAGTTTCTTAATCCTGTCCTTCACTGATGATAGCAAATAGCTTGAAATCATGATATGAAGGTGGTAATTAAGTTAGAGATAGTGAAATACTCGCTCTGACGTTTATGTAAACAAATGCTTGAAGGTGTTTTTGGTATAACGCCATCTATTGTCATATATATATTCTTTTTTCTTACTGTCATTAAAATTAATGTCCATTAATTAAAAAACTATTGTAATAACAATAAAAATAATAAATATAACGTTAATTAACTATTTCATCCAGTGTTTCAATCTGCAGAAGTACTTTTGGTCAATTCCTTAACCTGCCTCAACTGCTGTTAAATTCAAAAAACAAAACGGCAGTTGAGGCAGGTTAAGGAATTAATTGAAAGTACTTTTGTGGATTGAACATTGTATATAATAGTGAATTACCATTATATATATATATATTATAACAGGACTGTCCTTTTCAAGCTTCGAGGAAGTCACATCTAGCTATAGTCAGACTTTGGGTCTTCTTATAAAATGCCATGAATGAAATAATGTATAATATAATCCAATCCGCTCCTCTATTAAAATCCTTGTTACTCTCGGAATTGGAGCTCAATACAGAAATCGCAATTGAGTCTCTTCCGGCATTTCCACAAATATTCCATAGTAATAATAAGCTACATATAACTTACTTATAAATATTAAATCATTAAGTTGATTTAATATATATGCATGAGCATGTATTCTTACAATGATATATTTTATAAAATAACTAAATAAAATAAACAAATGAGACCTGTTTAATTTTAAAATTAAGTTTAACATATTTATTAATCAGTAATAGAAACAAAAATATCACATAAACAATAAAAAAATATTACAATTTATAACTATAACCTGTGTGTATATACATGATACAATAATAAACTATTTACATATATATAAATTCAAAATCATGTGTACAACAAAAATAATATTATACATCATAAATCTATGTATTGTGTCATTAAAATGATTATGATGTGTGTTATATGTTTGTATAAGATATTATCCATTCACACCAGAATAATAAAAAAATATATTCCTATATTAATTACGTTAGTGATTTAAAAGAATTTATGATAGGTATCAAATAATGTTCAATTTGGAAAATAATAAACTTACTTCCAAATTGAAATGATTTAAAATTTTTACCTTAGCCAATCATTGCTTTGATCAATACATATATAAACATTAACACCTAGATTTTAATAAAATAAATCATAATAAAAGTGTTCAACTTGTTAGTGCTGTACTTATACTGTTAAGATCAATTTAATATATAAAGTAATTTTTCCATGTAAATAATAATTATCCACAAAGAAAATAAAGTTTAAGAGTTAATAAATTACACATATTCCATGACGAGAAAGAATAATGGTTTTACATTCCTCCTTAGATAAAATAAAACACCATGAATATTGAAGGATAAAGTTCATGTGTGAACATTCTTCTAGGAGGCAATCCAAATATTCATTCTTTTAGATGTTTACCTAATAAATAATTAACATCTTCTTCAGTAAAATACTCCATTATTAAGGCCAGTTTTTATTGGAAATTATGACCATTATATTTTAAGCATTAAGTAGAAATAAATTTACAATTTTGGATTTTAAACATTAGCAGACATCTTTGGCATTAATTGCATAACCAGAGAATATCTTCATAAATTTTTGACTTTTATGCAGATAGTTTGAATAATTATTTCAAAGAAGTTGATTTCTCTTAAAACTTTGACAATTTAAATAAATTTTTTTAGTTGTTTATAAATATTAAAAATATATTAAAAATTCCTTCTTACAAAGAACATACAATAAAGTTCATAAGTAAATTAATTATTTTCTTAACTTGAAGAAAGTTTTGAAATAGTGAATCTTCTTTTTTATTTAAATGTATTCTAAATTTGAACACATTTAAATTTACCAACATAGTTATTGCTTCAATAATTAAAATGATTATTATATAACAATTTTAGTTCGTTTTTATATTTCTGAAAGCATATCACATAAATGCTCATGCTCTTTATTGTTTAAATAGACTTACAATTTGTAATGAATCCCAAACAATTATTTCCTTTGTTACAAACAATAAAATGCGATGTTGACTTAAGGCTTTGTTAATGTCAAGTTTTGGTTAGTAAAAATACCATTAGTTGAAAAAATTTGTTTATGTGTGCATACAAATAAATTAAAATAATTCATTTTTTTAGAATTTTTCTTTTAATATTTAATTAGTTTACGTATATATATATATATATATATATATATAAACTAATATAAATATTTAAATATATCATATATATATATATATATATATATATATATATATGTGATATATAAAAAGCTAAGTGCATGTTATTTATATCTTTTGTTGATTTGATATAGGCACATTTAAATTCATAAACAAACATAAATTGTTTTAGGTGAGGCTCATATGGTACTCTCACAATATATATGTCATCTAATATTAAGTATTGAATGTCTTTAAAAAATTAAACTTTATTTAAATTTTCAATTACATTCAAATGTTAATAATAGCTTACAGATTAGTATATGCAGAATGTATCAAGAGATATTGTTTCTCATTTTTCTTGACATGATACTGGCCTTACTAGTGACAGTATTAACATAAGAATGAAACCTGGACCATGATAAAATAGTCCAATATATAAATAGAACTAGAGTCTCATCATCACAAACCTTCAGGGAAAAACAAAATGTTCTATGTTTATGTGGTTAAAAAGTATTTAATTACACATACTTAAAAATTATATATATAAATAAGAAATTAAATAAGTATTTAAAATATCAAATATTGTATATTTGACTAGGTAAATACACGACAAATGTTTATATTCTATTTGAAAAATATGAATTACTTTAATTTGTAATTTTTTTTAAAAAAAAAACATTTTAATATAATGAATGGTGATGTAGTTAGAAAAATTTTTATTGAGAGAATTTAACACTTAATAATTGAAGCCCATAACAATGATCTGAAGTTGAGATATGCCATATAAATAATATCTAGGATAGCAATGTAAATGTCACATTTTCAGAATAAAGGTATTTAAACCCCTGATATCAATAAGCAAACTAAGAAATTTTCACACATATATATTTCAATAATATTTTGGGATTTTATTAGACATGGGTAGCTAAGTAAATAAAACATTATTTTGTAAAATCTGTGTAATGTATAATAAAAATCATCTCATGGAAATATAATTTAAGTACTATTATGTGAGAATATAATTTAACTGATAAAATTTATAATTCATTATTGAAATATAATATAAATAGTACAATAAGTCTTAAAGAATACAATCAAATTAACCAATGTTGTTATTATTATAAACAAAAATCTAATTGCTTAGTCTTAATATTATATTACAAAATGCTTGATGTGGAAACTTATAATTTTGTGAAAATTAATAAAACTTTTTAATGAAATAAACCGAGATATATTTGAATTTAAACACAATCCTTATTTAGCATATGTAGGTACTACAAAAAAGATCATTGATTTTAGTAAGATTTCTAAGGATGTTTTGAACTTTAATTTTATTATTTTGTGCATATATATATATATATATATATATATATATATATATATATATATATATATATATATATATATATATATATATATATATATATATATATATATATATATATATATATATATATATATTACCATGCCAATAGGAGAATGACCCTTATAAGATATGACAATTCCCTAAATTGGGCTATAATATGACTTTATCTGGGTGCAATTTAATACTCTTATTATTTCTAGATAATATTTAATTGGTATTAGCAATTACAAAACTTTCTGATCCTATTAACATGATTACATACCCTTCATCATTAAATAAATAATGATGTATTCATTCAATGGCATAATAATACTAAGACACTCTTCCTTATTAAGTATCTCAATATTCCCATGATTAACAATAATACTTAAATGAATATAATAAAAATATATAATTTTTAAATTAAAATTAATCTAATTAAGCAGTTATAATATCATTTGATTGTATATTGATCTATTATTATTATTACTTTTTATAGAATTATCATTAAGAATAACCACAATAATAATATTTTATTAAGGAGATTTCAGGATTATCATTGATTTTAATTAGCTATTTATATTACCTATAAAATATCATGAGGGATTTGACTTAACTCTATAGATTGTATGTCATTTCCTAAAAGACTATAACATTAATCTATAATTAAACTTATATTACTACTTTAAATGGATGTTCTTTACTATTGAATAATAAATCACTATTGTTGTCTAAGTTGCAATCATAATTTAGAACTTTAAATAAAAAGACTAATTCTTCACCTGATTCCCTAGAAATAACCATATTTTACCAAATTTGCAATAAATTTTATCAATGATTGATGTGATCAAGACAGTTTGCAGTAATTTAAGATTCCATTTAAGATACATTTTTCCATATAGTTGTGATCCAATATTTTGAACGGAATTAATTTCTCATAAAATTTCAAATCATATGTTTTGGTTAATGTGTATATTACAATTCATGCTCTCTGATGTTGGTGTAGTGAAGATGATTTTCACAAAAATGCAACTCTTTGTTTAATTTTTAAAACATTAATTTTAATAATGTCTCATTTAGAAAATTACAAAAAATAATTAGAATTAATAAATGGATTAACATAAAAAATACAATAATATAATATAATAGTATATGTAAACATTTAAACATTTACATCCCCCTTGAGTTAAACTTAGATAATTAAAATAAAATTCCTTGCTGATACAATAAAATATTGGGTGTATTTAATTTTGTCCATTATATTACAAAATAATGTATATTAAATAATGAATATTTTTTTCACTAATTACCCCTCATCGATTAGCTGAAAAATGTAATATTTAAAATATGGATTGTTTTATTTTCTCAACCAAATAATTTCATTATTGTATTATGAAATATTATATTTTTATCTATGTTTACATTTTCAGATATTCACCATTTGATTTCTCTCTTTACCTTACACTCAATTTTCTTATGGTCTTATTACTCAACTATATAATAAAAATACAACAAATGAAACTGTTATTCTTTACCCTATCCAATATGACCACTTATCTTTTCCTGCATTAATTTTACATTTACAATTTAGGATATTAAGCTAAATGTAGATAAACCACTCTTTGGTCCATAATGCATAAAATAAAAAAAATATTTATCTTCACTTTATCTAATAGATCAAATATTAATTTTCTATTTTAAGTTTATATCTGTTTTATATATGTCTTACAAATATATTGCAGCATGTTCATAATTTTCAAAATACAAGCGAGTGTCATATATACATCTTCTATACTTTATATAATATATACAAAGATAAATGTACTTTTTGTTATAAATTTAGGAGGAAAAAATAAAGTGAATACTTATTGTAATAAAATCTTTTTTTTAAACTTTTAATATAAATGATATACATGAAGTTAATTTAAAATCAATAAATAATGAAAAAGTAATATACCATGAGATGTAAGTTTATACTTAAAAAATATAACTATCTTATATTTTGGTAAGTAAATAAAATACTCTTGAACTTAAGATTATATATTATTCATCAATAAACATCTCACATTTTAAATGAAGAGAAATAAAATTATGTATATCAATAATAATGATAAATAGATACAAACAAACTGATTGAGAGACTTTAAATATCCAGATTGGCATCATATGTTCCAAGGTGTATTTCAAACTACAGATCAATAGTGTGTTTTCTCCTAAAAACATATATAATATATTTACAAAAACTTTTAAATCCAATGTACATTTTATCAATTCCAATGTTTTATGTATACATCCAAATTATTCTTTCAAATAATAATTATTTAATTTATATGAGATTACACATGTAAGTACTAGATTATATTCATGATGATATAAAGAGATGTCCTTTCCTGAACAAGGTTTATATCAAAATATTATGAATGTTTAGATGCTAGCTCTATCTAGAATGATATGATAGGAAATTGAACTGATCCATATCTTAAATAAAATTGGTCAGTCAATGTAATAAAATTATCTCATCTTTAAAATATGGATAACATCCATTTTATACGATAAAAATATTCTGATGGTTTATAATGTAATGAAATAATTTTGATCATTTTTCCTTTTATAATAAATTGCCACTTTCCCATAAAGTTTTCTCAATAGGCAGACAGTGTTGCTTCTTACCCCTACATTTTGTTTACTTAAATATATATTTTCAAAATAAATAAAAAGAAAATCATATTCAGAGGTTTATATGTGTTTCTGTTTTAAAGCCAAAACAAAAAAGTTCAAACTATTCAGTTCTATTTACAATTTTTTTTATTGATGTCAGTGTGACTAGAGAAATCCTCTATATCCACTCTTTAAGCAATTTTAAGTAGTGTTTTTTTAATAAAAATTGTATTATACTACAAACAAAAATAAATATTTTAGAATTATTACATCCAACAAAAACTTATATTTTACAATATAAACACTGCTTTTTATTCTAACATAATTTAAACATTTTACACCACATTGTCAATATATATATATATGCAAATTTATAAATAAATATTTAAAAATACAGTATTTATATGCAAATTTATAAATAAATATTTAAAAATACAGTATTTAAAAGCTTATAAAAAATATATGTATAACCGTCACCTAGGAGTGCTTTCAACTAGCTTGTAGCTTTGTCAACTATCACATTTAAAATGTCAGCTTTTCCATAATTCTATGATGTCAACATTCCCATAATTCTGTGATTTTAATGTTTGCTGCTTGCCTATTAACCAAATCTTGCTTGTATTTACATATCAACATTGCCTGTTTAATTTTCCTTTTATTATTATTTCTTTCAGTTCCAATATTTTTACATTATTATAATTAAAATCGAAACCATATATACATGATTTATTATGATCATAAAAGACAGAAGCTGATAAATTATCATTATTTTTAAAATTTTGTTTTATATTTTGAACCCTTTTAAATAACAATAAGTGTTCCTTTGTTTTTTTTTTCAATGTGCATCTCGATTCACCTATATATCCACAGCCACACCCACATGTCCATTTGTAAATGATACAATTTTTATTTGTAAATAAAGTTTTATCCTTTGCATTGTTTATTAATTTATTTAATGTAGGTGGTGCATAAAATGCAATATCACATATTCCTTTATAAATTTTCTTAATGAAACTTGCCTGTTGATTTGAAATATATGGTATTGATATCTACAATTTTTTATCAGAAGAATTAATACTATTATTATTTTTATATTTATAAGTAAAATTTTTAATAGTATAATAAACAGCATTATAATTGTATCCAACATTTAACAATTCATTATAATAAGTTTCAATATTTTTAGTTTTATCTGATGTATATTTATGGGATTTCCTACAGTTGCCCAGATATGTAATTTTGTCATATCTACATATGAAGAAAATATTTTAAAAAAGGATCATTATCAGAAAGATATTATTTTATACAATCGATATGTTGATGATGTTTTTGTTTGTGGAAAGCTAAATGCTATTAATGATTTGTTCAAGGAATTAAATAATATAAAGGGGCTTAAAGTGGATTAAAACAGATGAAAATTTAATGAGTATACAATTTTTAGATCTCAAGATAACCAGAAACAAGGATAAACTGGATTACTATATGACTCTTAAACCAATAGCAAAAAGAGAATATATTCTATATAAATCAAAAGTACCAATGTCACATAAAATGACAGGTTTGAAATCCTTTTTATTTAGAAATGATAACCTTTGTAAATATGCATCAGATAAAACTAAAAATATTGAAACTTATTATAATGAATTGTTAAACATTGGATACAATTATAATTCTGTTTATTATACTATTAAAACTATATGGTTTTTTTTATTCACATATGCATTTTCCATCTTAAACTGAATAAAATCAATTTGCAATCTTACAATACAATTAATAATAAATAATTTTAGGTTCTAAATTATCATTGGTATAACAACCCAGTTCAATGCTTTTTAAGTTAGCATATTTTCCAACCAAAATCATAAAAAAAAAAAAAATGATGGAAATTTTACCATGTACTGCAACTCATCTCAAATTTCAATAGGCACAACACACACACATATATATATTTATAATTTAAATTATATAGTTTGGTATAAATAAAAAAAATATTATTATAATGAAAATTATATTTAAATGAATGTTTCTTGTAACCATTGCAGACTTAAGTAAATTGTATATTTCAATTCTTAATGTAAAACAATTGATTGTGTACATAAATATTTATGATTACTCTAAACACAATAAACATATTTAATCAATTACTTAAAATATATATTTACGTGTTTATTGGTTTCATTAGTGTATGATTTTCAACAGATCTTAGATACATTTTAAAATTATATAATAGACACAATATATAAAAAATAATTAATTCCAGATCAAGTAGCTTCATTTTCTCATTAATTATTATTTTTATTTATTTGTTATGTTTATTATATTAATAAATTTTATTTTTATTAATTAAATTGGATTTCATGATTATTTGTAACTGACTTATTATACTACACTTTAATATAAATCTTAAGAGTACCTATGTATTTTATTTTATATATTAACATATTAGCAAGTCAAAATATTGAATAAAACATTTGACTTATTTTAATAATTTATTACGCTGTCTTTAACATTTCATTTATACACTTTGGTATTACAGTGAATAAATAACCAGACTAGGTTAAGTTAATGTATTATTAATCACTATTTGATTAAATTAATATACTCTTTTTATTTCAAACTGATATAATTTGTCACTCAACAATATTGATAATTTGAAAAACTATGTTTGTTTCTTCCCTTGTAGATATATATTTTATGCTAATACAGTTTGAAATCTAATGCATGACTTGAATAGAAATCATTTGCTTTAGATTATTTGATGTTTAATTCTGTTACAATTAGCATTCAAACAGATACCTAAGAAAATCATTTTTTTTATTTTATATATTTTGATTCTGCTACAATTGGTGCAACAATGTTGTAGGCCACCTGAAAGTTAATAGATTTATTATTGTATATATTTTTCTTTTGTTACTATATATATATATATATATATATATATATATATATATATATATATATATATATATATATATATATATATATATATATATATATATATATATATATATATATATATATATATATTGTAATGGTAAAAAAAAAAACATCACTATACTTGTACTTCTTTTAAAAATTGAATTCTATAATCAACAAATAAATCTATATAACATATGATTATTAACCAGCTCATAAACAAAACAATAACTCATCAACTAAAAGGGTATGTTTGCTTCTCATGTCAGTAATTTTAAATTTACAATAAATTAATTGACAAGTAAAAAGAGTGCTCACAATATACTCAAAAAATTTTAAAACCAAATATCAAATTTTTATAATTGTTATAATATAACTCTATGAGATTTTAATTAAAATAAAAACTTCACATTTAGCTTTATATTAATTTTATTATTATATGTAATGTCATTACTACAGTGGATAATATAGATTGATACACTTTAGTGTATCACTTAGTCATTAATGCATGCAATTTCACTTAATTCATGTATATGTCATATTATACATATACTCTGCAAAAATGTCACTTCTTTAAGTACAGTAAAATTATAGGTTATATCAAACACTCAGTTCTTTATAAAGAGACAAAGATAAAATATGTGTATAATATATAAAAAATAATCAGGAGGATGAAACAAAGATCATTAATTTATAACAATATACATCTAACAGCATTTGAGTGCATAAAAATATATGCCCTTAAATATCATTATGTTACAATATATATTAATTAGCAGCAAACTAATCATCACTTACCAAGACTTGCACTGCAATGTAAGGAATATCAAAATATAAATAAATTAATGAGCATGTTTTCATTAATTTAAATGCTAAAGCAAAAAATATATATTTGAATTTTCATATTTAAGACAGAATAATATACATACAAGCATTCCCTTATTACACACTATCTTCATGTATGTTATTAATATTGATTATATATACAATATATTAAATACACACATCTCAATATACATCTCCATAAATAAACAACAAATAAATCTATGCATTTAAATTAATTAAGTTGCATTATCAATTTCTAATAAATATCTATAAACTTATAAAAAGTATTAACACTCATTTGGAAAATATAAAATAAAGTTCTAAAATCATTTAGATTTATGACATTCAAATTGTTCAAAGATTGCAATTGTTTATTGGAGGTTGTTTTATATTCATTTACTTAAATACAAATTTATAACATTTAAAGCAAACATATTTATATGCATTTTTTAAAAACTGAGTTCCAATAATTAATTTAACTAAAAATAATTTATTCTTTTGACTGTCAACAATAAATATACCCTCACAAAGTATTTATTATTATCAAAACAAATTTAAAATAATATTTAAACCTTAAATATTTAAATTACTAATCATTATAAATATTCACTACTTATAAAATACTAAAATTCATTGAATGGTAATAAATAGTATATCTACTATGTTTCTATAATAAAAAATTTAACTTAAATTTTAAATAGACTATATTAAAATTTAGATTGAAAGTTGACCATTGTGCAAATAAGGTGTTGATATAACATTTACTATTAATGTTTTTGATTTAGTAGCCAAAGAATCACTTATTTTGAGATGTTTTAGGCATTATAGTAGTGATATTATCACTTTCAACTTTTCTGTGCTATTATTGGTCATCTATAATGTTATATTATATGTGCAGTTTTTTTATTTCTTAGAAGTTCATATCAAATATTTTAGTTACAGCCATTTTTAAGAAAAAAACTGCAGGTGATCTAAACTTATATCATTTTTAGAATGTGTTGGTAATAAATTCCTAGTTGAATTCTCGAGTTGAGTTTTTTTTTTTTTAAAGTAATATCAATTATGACATTTTGTCAATCTTTTATTAAGTGCTTTAATAATTAAATTTAAAATTACTTTATACAATAATAAAAAATACCATATACAATACTTAAATAAATTTTAAAAATATGTTTTTATTATTAATATATAAATGTCAACTATTATACCAATGCATGTATGCACATATATGAAGTATTGCACATTCCAATTGTTAGTGTTATGAGTTAAGTTTTCCTAAATATATATTTTTTACTATTATATGTAAATAGCTTTATCATCTCCTTTCTTTGCTTAGTCTATCTCCAAACAGTACATATCTTATGTTGTCTCACTCGCTTTATTAATGCCTGCTATGAAATGATGGATGGACATAATCATGTTAAATGATTATAAAATTTAAATACAGATATAACATTTTGTTAGGAACCTCATTTACTGTTCAGGGTATATCAGTGCCAAACGATATTAATACTCAATTTTAGACATTATCACATTTCTTTATATATCTCATAATTTTTAAAACGATAAATCTAGTTGACAACTTTTATCTTTATCCTATTTTATGCAAATATAATCTGCTTTGATATGACATTATTACAAAAAGGAATTGGGAATTTTAAATCGTGTGCTTTTGTTTCAATAACAACTTGCTGTTTAGTAAACAAAGATACCAATGACATTTCTGGCATTAGGTGGGGTGGGGAAAATTCTTGAACGTTTCTTAATCATTGATATTTTTGTATTATCAATTTCTTGATTTTTATATTATCTTTAAATTAAATAAAATTTATCAAAGTTATTAAATTTTTGACTCTAAAGAAATACTGTTTATAAATATTTTACACTTTTAAACATATTGATGTAAGAGAGAACATTTTCTTTATATATATTGATTTTTTATATTTTAAAAACAATAATGTCCAACAATTAAATGATTTTTTATTATTATTTATATATAGAAAAAGAATTTAAATATGTATTATAAAAATATAATAAATAGACCCTTTATTATTTTAATCATGGTTTTATTTGATCAATAATTATTTAAAGCAGTAATAAGTTTTGAAAAAAACTGTTTTATCAAAAAATGATTTTGTTTTTTAGCTACAATGTAAAAATGATTCTAGATACATATTTAGATGATTTGATATAAAGTTATTTCTCATTGGAAGAATCCAAAATTTTTTGTGTTTTGAAGGCTTTAGATTATCTAGAAATCATATTATTTCATGTTAGATATCATTTTTCTCTCAATTTTTTTATATTACTGTAAATGTATATATTTTATTCATTATCTTCTATCAATCTTCTATTATTAAATCATTTTAAATGAACACTAACACATTCCAAAAATACATCTTTTATCATTTTGACAAAGACTGAGTTACTAGTTTTAATATTTTTTATTATAAAATTCAAAACAAAATTCTTCATATTTTCTACCTTTTTCCAGTTTATATTCATTCAATTTTTCACTTAATTTATTCGGGTTTTTCTTTCAATAGTCTAATTTTCAAAAAATAAGTGTTAAAAATTTCCTTTCCATTTTTATATGAAATAATATGTTCTAAAATAATTTCTCTTTAAATAAGGGAGAATATACAATAAAGAGATTGAAGCAGTTTTTTTCCTAAACTAAACATGAAACTAATTTTCAATAACAATTACCAATGTGAATTCCTAAAATTATAAGATTATAAGACTACAGACTGCTGTTTTGATATATTTCCATTTTTTTTTTTTTTAGCTATCACATCCTATAATGTTATCAACCACAATTCACAAGTTAATGAAATATTTTTCTGGATCAGTAACTTATTTAAAATAAACAAAACAGATATCAATGGATTTTTAATTCGATGTAAAATATTTAAATACATCATCATAAGTTGAGGGAAATGATTATCACAAATATATACATGGGGTAAAGTTTGCAATTGAATTTATATTTTTTAAAATTTTACAAAATGCACTAACTATGCATATGTACAATGTAATTAATTATAATGTTTTATAATATATAAGTTTAAAACTACAATTATATGATATAGAGAACCAAAGTGATTTTTATAAGTAATTAAAACAAAGATTCATTAAATATTGCATAAACATCAATCAGTGTTGTACTGTTTACAAGTATAAATTTCATACCTTGTTATAATAATATGTTATTCATTTCAAAATGTACATAACTGGTAAAGTTTTTAAAATTTATAAATTTGCAATTTATTAAATGTCATATATATATTTTGTTAATTTATGGTATTTTTATAATTATAATGAAAATGGTACAAAATTAAAGACTGTGTAGTTACATTTATTTTCAGAAATAACTATATCATTTGGAAAATCTATATGATAAACAATCTCTATGTACTGTTATTGGTTTACCTTTCAAATTTGATACACAAAATACTTCTTGTAAAACTAAACCTTTTGGAGATATTTCACTTTCTTTTTCAATGTTAGTCTTTTTTACCATGGAATTTAATCATTTGTTGTTGCATTTTCATAAATATGTATGTTTCAAAATATAAAATATCCTGGGAGTATACCTTGTTGATTCAAATCTATAATTGCTATTGGTATTCTTATCAAATAAAATGCCTTTTCAAAATTTACATTTCCAAAGTATAATGGCAACTCATATTCTTTAGTTGTTTTTTTTTTTTATAATCTCTCTCAATATCTGGATATTATCCATTGTGCTAAAGAAAACTATTAAATCCAGTTTATTATATTGATTTATTAGAATCCAAAGTTCACTGTGGATGAGTTGCTTTTTAAAAACTGATAAAAAACTGATAGTTTTGTAGTTTCTGATATCTCTTTTATCATTTTTCATAAATATTAATATTATTAGCATATTTTCCAATCATTTGACACACCATTGGTACATTTCTTTGCTGACATATTTTTTTATTAATTTATCTGATTTTATTAAAATATCAATAATACCTTCAATATTGCCTGGAGATTTTTTCATCTTTACAAGAGTCATTAGGTGAATGTAAAAAATAGGAATAAAATTCAATCAATAATTAATATTTGAATACAAGAATAGTATATTTACATAAGCTGAAAATCCCCTTTAATCCAATCAATAATGATAAATTAAATGAACACTAACAAATATAATACCTTTAATCAGATTATTAATATCTATGGAAACATAACAGATGAAATTAAAAATAGGAATAAACTTAAATACAATGCTTTATGTAGAAATAAATAAGTATTAAAGGGAAATATAACTCTGTCTTTGAAGGGAAAGATTTTTAATATATGCATTATATCAGTTCTTACCTATGGATTTCAGATAATAGAAGAACTGAATGATGCAGAAAGAGATTAAATTATATATAACAAAAGAATCCACATATAAAATATATGGATGACAGAACAAACAGGTGTTACTAATATCTTTGAAAGAATTAATAGGCTGAAATGAAACTGGGTTGGACATATTACTATAGAAAATGATAATAAGTGGACAATTGAACTTGGAAATTAGATTCTAATAGACTATAGAAAATTAGAAAATAGATTATATGGATAATATAATAAAATTTTCTGATGTGGTGTAGAAAAGAGACACTATGAATCATAAAAGTATATTGGATTTGAAGAAACCATCATCTTGCAATGAATATCAATAATCATTGAAATAATAATGATGATTTACATTTTTAGATATCATAAACATATTAATATCAGGATTACATAAACAGTTTTGCTACAGATTTATAAAAATGAAAGTAACTAAAATAATACTAGTTCATAATATTTTTATATATAAGCAATTCATTATAAAAAATTATTAAATGCAAATATAATATTTTCCCCACTCTATGCTATATAATTGGCATAAATAAGATTTTTCAAATTTCTTAATTGTGTTTAATAATGATGGAAAATATAATAGATAAATTATATGATCAAAAGTTCAATAAAACTTTATAAAATAAAATTATAACAGTTTGAATTATACATGTAAAGTTATTTATGTAATTGAAAATATTCAGCAATAATCACTTTTGAAATTATTGCCAGTAAATCATAAATTTTATAACCTAACAAAAAACGTCGACTGGACTATAATGAAACTAACTTCAAAACTATTCATCAACTTAATATTTAAAAAAGTCATTTAATATTTCAATATTAAAAAAAATTAATCGAGTATATGAGCAGACACACATTTTTATTACTTCAAATGTTAGTCATATTATTTAACATCTTATTCAGCAAAGGTGATCAGATAATGGAATATAAAAACTGACAAGCTAAATACAATAATGCTGTGATTTATTGAGCATATTGAACATTATTGTATATATAAATACTAACTGTTAATCAGCCAGGAATGTTCTAAATTTGAATTCATCACTTTCACTACTGTTCAGAGATAGCCAATAGTATTAAAAAATAAATGCATTATTTGTATATAAAAACATTAATTATATTTTATTATTAATAAAATAGCATATTCAGTGCATTAATTTTGTAAAACGTTGCAACAATATAAAGCCCTTATAAATCACAATCAATTATCAAATTCTTAGCAAGGAGAAAATTTGTTTGACTGTTTTAATTTAAAATATAAAACATAATTTTTTCTTTATTATACAAATATTTTAAACATTCAACAATTATTTTCTAATAAGTAAAGTATAATTTACATAGAAGTTTTCAGTATTTTTAGTACATCATAATTTAGCTAAATTATAGCAACTAAAATCTAATTTAACTTACAGGTTTAATTAAAAATCTAGCAAAATGAAAACAAAACTGACAATAATTTTACATAAATATACATTTATAAAAACAAAAATAAAATACAATGCCATGATGAACAGTATATAGAGAAAACTATAAAAAGCAAATCTAAAATTATATATATATATATATATATATATATATATATATATATATATATATATTACTTCAGATCTGTAAAACAAAAGAACATAAAATAACCAAAATCCAAATAATTTTTAATAAATATACCAAAATATTTTGGAATATTCATTAATTTATTGATTAACCATAATAGATAAAATATATGTTTAGTAAATGAATATATGCACTTAATTATGCAATATAATATATACACATGTTTATATATGATTTCATATTTTACATAAATCTATATTTTAATAACTTGATTATATTTGATTGTTTATAGAGAATATTGCACGAATTTAACATCAAAGTAACATATCCCTGCAAGGCAAAATAAATCTAAATAATTATATTCAGCAAATTAAAAAAAAAAGTTTAGCAAATTTATTTCAATGGTAAAAGAGTTTGTTATTTTGCAATTTAACTTTGAATTCAAGATGTAAGAATTAACTCATAAGGAAGTAGAATGTTCGATAAAAAATGAAATATAAGGGATTGCCTAGTTATCCCAATAATGCCTTTTATAAAATCTTAATTTGTATTTTATAATTAAATGACACAGTACTGTGTTAGAAATTTGTTGCAAAAATTGACAAATAAAAATGTATGATATATATATATTATATTGTACCCTTTTCTATAGGTCAAGAAATAGTTATAATGGTCAATTACTAAAAAAATTTAAATTTGAGAATATATTTATTGATGTATTGAATATATTAAATTTATAGAGTCTGTAAAGTTCAATTTAAAGCTAAAGCAAATACCTGATACGTAAAATCATTTAAAAAATTAGTTAAATAAAGAGTAAAGAATTGCTCATATGGTTGTAAAAGCTGGCCATATTAAAATAACACAGCTATCAGTAATAAAAATGTATTTAATAAGTCAATTTTAATAACTTTAAAACTTAGAATAAATTAATATTATATAGTATTTAAATTTATAAACTATATTAAATAATAAAAATTAGTGGAATGTATTTGAATAGTAAATATTATGATGTTGAGAATTGTATTTATTTCTATATTTTTTCTAAATTATTTCTTCAAAATTTTATATAAAAATTTTTTTATATAATATAAGTGCAGTAAATTTATTAAGACAGACAAAAATAGACAAAATACCGGAAAAGATTACGTAATTGTCTGGAATATTTTTATACAAGCACTTGCTTCAATTAATACCAATATTTTAAAGTATTTAAATAATATTATAGTAGAAATGGATAGAATTTATTAAACATCATAATAAAAATAAGTAGTGAATAATTTTATTAAATATTGTTTTGAAAATTATTTTAAAAGTGTTTAAATTGATTTAAATATAATAATTAGTTTTAAATAATAATTAGATAGTGTTTAAGTGTTACATTATCAGTTTAAAACTTTAGAAAATTATTTATAAATCCAAGTAGGATTGACCAATAGTAATAGAGCTTGGCAGACTCCCAAAATCGCGCCAATTAATTGTATAATCGAGGAGAACAAGAATTGACAGACTCGAGTGAAGAGGTAAAAATTTTGAGCTCTCTAATAATTTCTTTTCTCCAATTTAGTCAATTTTTTCAATATAATTCTAATAATATCATTAGAACAAATTAACTGACAATTTTTAAAATCATAGAGAGAGTCTTAAAATAAATATTTTTAAAGTTTTCATAAATTATGTATCACTAACATAATCGAACCTGCCAGTGAATTCTATAGAAGTACAGTCGGAATTTTCAGTAAAAAATATGGATAGATTCTTTAAAACCAGTTTTAAAGTTTATAACATTTCAAAATTGTTTATATTGTTCATTGATACCGCTTATATAGTGTATCCAAAGGAAACTGCTTTTACGCGTGTAATATAGATGAAAAGACATTGTGCGCAGAGTTCAGAAAGAGAATAGAATATAAAAATCATTATGATTCATCTAAGAATAAATGGACAAATATAATTTTAAAATTAAAATGATTGGAATTGCTTTCTTTAAGATGACCCGAAAAAGAAGTATACTCTAGAAAAAAAAAAAGTTAAAGATCAAAAAATAATGTACATAAAATTAAGAATGAATGAAATAAAGCTTGCTAAAGAGAAATATTTGTATAAAGAAAAATACGGAAGAGGAATATAAAAAATATTGGATCCATAAAACGCAATTGGTACCTAAAGTATTAAATATTCGTAGTCTAATTAAAAAGGAGAAAGATGCATCGACGCGCCGAGGGAATATTTGCCAGAACATTAAAAAAAAACTTCGAGGGAGAACTAACTAAAATATATTTTAATAATCTGATGCTAAAAGCTAAAATTAAAGATCGTCTAAACAAATTTATTAAATGAACCAAGTTATTTTAAAACTTTGAGAGTCATAATGGAGAACATTCAGATAAAAGAAAAAGAGTAATATTATGGGACTAAACAAGATTTACCGTCAGAAAAATATTTAATTATGGTTTGAATTATTTTTTTATTATTATTATAAGCATTAGGTTTCAGAAAACTATAGGGAAACAAAATACATTAATTTGGTATATATAATATTATATGAAATATGTTTGATTTTGAATGTTTTTTAATAAAATTGTATGTGTGTAATTGTATATTTGCGATGCTCGAAGGAAGGAAAAGAAGCCTACTGCAAAGCCTAATCCGAAGATAACAATTGTTTTTTGGTAACATTTATAATTATTGATGATATAATGTATGTTTTATTTATTTAGATCAGCCGAAAATTGAATGAATGTAGTACAAAAGTTTTATTATTATTATTATTATTATTATTGTAAAACGCATTTAAAACAACACATTGAAACATTTTGAGATGTGATTAGATTTTTGAAAATATGCATACGATAGTCATTTTATTTGTTGATAAATAATAATTTAATATAATCGATGATTATATTACATTTTCTATTAATTTTTCCTATTGGGATATTTGAATATTATTTAGTAAAAAAAAAAAAAAAAAACGTAAAGGATGAATATACAGTGTTATAAAGCGAGATAAATTATTCTTAAGGGATAGAGAAATGATTTTATAGTAGCAAATCTTGTTTGTTGTTTTTTTTAAAAAGTTGTTCGTATTTTATCGATGCTTGATATAGTGAAAATCTAGAGAGATAATTTAAGTAGTGACTTGGGAGTACAGGGGTGATTTGGAAACCAAGATGATGTATGAAAATCTAGGATGATACAGGGAATGGAAATAAGTAGTTTTGTGAGAGAATCAGCATAGTTAACATAGCCCTATGGCTGATCCACATTTCATTTTATAGGTGATAATCAGCGTAGTTAATGTAGCCCTACGACTGATATACATGTTGTCTTGGACAGTGCTATCTTATATTTCACGTGAGTTGTACTTGATGGTTGGTAAAGCTGAATAAATAGCTGCCACATCATTTTCTTATCTTAAGGGTTAATAGACAATAAATGTCGAACCTGTTCACACTGTTCCATGCATTCTTAGAGTATTATTGAAGACAAGTTATCCATCTTTCTTCCCAATATCCTATACATCTTTCGCTATCTTAATCTGTATTTCGTGCTACTACATCGTATATGATAGGTTTTATTGAAGGGAAAACAATAGATATTTTAGAACGTATGTTAGGATTTCACTTGGAATAAGAATAGTTAAGAGTTAACTAAGAATAGATTATAACCATTGAAAGAAAGATACAGATATCCTAAATAATGGAAGGAGTTATAGAAATATTTTATTCTAATTTTTAAGAAATAAACTATAATTTTTGTAAAAGTATATCAAATGAGAATATACAACTATTAAACATAGTTTCACACTCTTTTTAGTATTAATTATAATTTAAAAATATAAATATTGCATATTTAAAAATACTATAACACTCGATAATTATTATCATATATTTGAAATTGTAATAAGGTGATATTTAAACCCATAATAATATTATACAGGAGTATGGCTTATGCAAAAACACATTATAATTTATATGAGCATGGGAGAACAAACATTAAAGTTAATCATAATATTTAATAATATGTTGTGCAATTTGTTTAAAGTAACAAGGAATGTAAAATTTTTTTTAAAGACCATATTGATTATAAAGTGTGACGTTATAAAATATTGATCCACAAAAACAATTTAGAATATTGTAAATTTAGTATATTTAAAAGGTAAAAAATGTTGTTACCCATAAGTAGTTCAAATAAATAGTGTGATAAACCTAAAGAAAATAACTAAAATAATTTTTAAAATGTATAATGATTGGATTAACTATAAAGAAGTACAAAATTGTAGAATTAACATTTGTCATGTGTAAGGAAAGAAGGATATTCATTGTAAATAAGATGTAAATAGATTTTTTTTTATTTTTACTTAAATTTATTTAATGTTAATAAACTTTGTTAAATTTGTTTTATTAAAACTTGTGTCTGGGTATTGTTTTCACTACATCATGGTACAAATTCACAGAATGTTTTCACAACCACTGAAGTACATTTTGCACAAAAGATAACTAAAAATATGTTTAATCTTAATTATTATTGATGTTCTTATAATTAAGTAATTATAAAATTGTATTAAGTTATTGGTCATAAATCCACTATCCTAATATTTTGATAAAATATATGCTATTAACTGCCACTTACTTTATTTATCAGATTATCTAAACACTACCACTTCTTAGTTTACTTTATTGTTTAAAGACAAAAGATGATATTGATATTGATTGATTTATTATGGTAATAAATTTGCAATAAAAGAAATTTATACCAATTTGATTAAATAAGAAAGATTGTAATCATTATTGTTATTAATTGCAGTGTAGTAGATATGGCATAAAATCCCTTACCATATGTGCTACCGCATTTTGTTGAAGTATAAATAAAGATTAAGAACCTGAGATTATAATTTATTGAGCTAGATGATGATTATTATTATTAAAGATAACAGAATTAATATTATAGTTATTAAATGAGTCTTAGTAAGTAGACATTGCGAAAGTCATAAGAATACTATGTAGTTATTATTTGAAATAATAGTATAAAGGGGGGATAGTGTTCTTATGCCATTGAGGTGGTATCCTGTGGGATATTGGCTCAATGTGATCTACCTTGCCAACTCGTATTTCCACTTCTCATCTCATGAATACATTAAATCTTTATGTTAATTTACTTTAAAACAGAACCTAAGTTAATTTTAAGAAATTTGAGCTAGTAAAACATTTTTTAATTTAATATTTAATTATTAGAGCTAGAACCCAGTGACGTTAAATATAGTAATTTATTTATTTGTAAGTAGAGGTACGAGGTCGACGGCGGGCATGGTTAGAATATATATATATATATATGTCCACAGATGGCGTCCTACCAAGACTGCCAATCAAGCGTATGTTTTGTTTACATAAACGTCAGAGTAGTTAGTATTCACTATCTCTAACTATAATTCCACTTTCAGATCATGATTTCAAGCTATTTGCTATCGTCAGTGAAAGACAGGAATAAAGAAAGTAGATCTGAATACAAACTCTGATCGTTTATGAAACAATTTCTATTCAGCTTGCAAGCGTGAATTTTTTAGACACGTAATCTAGTTTCTTTATTCCTGTCTTTCACTGACGATAGCAAATAGCTTGAAATCATGATCTGAAAGTGGAATTATAGTTAGAGATAGTGAATACTAACTACTCTGACGTTTATGTAAACAAAACATACGCTTGATTGGCAGTCTTGGTAGGACGCCATCTGTGGACATAAATACAAGCGTTAGCAAGTTTTTTAACTTGCATTTTTGTTTATCATAAATGTACCTTTGAGGTCTTTCTTGCAATGATATAGATTGCAGAGGCTTCTACTATGTGGTGATGCTGAACTGAGATCAGACCCATGTAGCTATCTGGTTTGCTATGCTGAGTTTGAAGACATTACGTGTCTAAAAAATTCACGCTTGCAAGCTGAATAGAAATTGTTTCATAAACGCTCAGAGTTTGTATTCAGATCTAGTTTCTTTATTCCTGTCTTTCACTGACGATAGCAAATAGCTTGAAATCATGATCTGAAAGTGGAATTATAGTTAGAGATAGTGAATACTAACTACTCTGACGTTTATGTAAACAAAACATACGCTTGATTGGCAGTCTTGGTAGGACGCCATCTGTGGACATAAATACAAGCATTAGCAAGTTTTTTTAACTTGCATTTTTGTTTATCATAAATGTACCTTTGAGGTCTTTCTTGCAATGATATAGATTGCAGAGGCTTCTACTATGTGGTGATGCTGAACTGAGATCAGACCCATGTAGCTATCTGGTTTGCTATGCTGAGTTTGAAGACATTACGTGTCTAAAAAATTCACGCTTGCAAGCTGAATAGAAATTGTTTCATAAACGCTCAGAGTTTGTATTCAGATCTAGTTTCTTTATTCCTGTCTTTCACTGACGATAGCAAATAGCTTGAAATCATGATCTGAAAGTGGAATTATAGTTAGAGATAGTGAATACTAACTACTCTGACGTTTATGTAAACAAAACATACGCTTGATTGGCAGTCTTGGTAGGACGCCATCTGTGGACATAAATACAAGCGTTAGCAAGTTTTTTAACTTGCATTTTTGTTTATCATAAATGTACCTTTGAGGTCTTTCTTGCAATGATATAGATTGCAGAGGCTTCTACTATGTGGTGATGCTGAACTGAGATCAGACCCATGTAGCTATCTGGTTTGCTATGCTGAGTTTGAAGACATTACGTGTCTAAAAAATTCACGTTTGCAAGCTGAATAGAAATTGTTTCATAAACGCTCAGAGTTTGTATTCAGATCTAGTTTCTTTATTCCTGTCTTTCACTGACGATAGCAAATAGCTTGAAATCATGATCTGAAAGTGGAATTATAGTTAGAGATAGTGAATACTAACTACTCTGACGTTTATGTAAACAAAACATACGCTTGATTGGCAGTCTTGGTAGGACGCCATCTGTGGACATAAATACAAGCGTTAGCAAGTTTTTTAACTTGCATTTTTGTTTATCATATATATATATATACAGTTATTGAATATTTGTAAATACAGTAACTAAATAATTAAAATAGTTTATCCACTGTAACCTTTGTCAACTGATGTTTTGAAAGGCTAACTTTTCCACAATTCTGTGATCTTAATGTTTGCTGCTTGCCTGTTAATTAAGTCATGTTTATATTTGTATATTAGTATAGCTTCCTTTATTTTTTTATGGTTATTTTTTTCAAGTTGCAATATTTTTACATTATTAAAATTGAAGTCAAAACCATAAATACATGATTTGTTATAGTCGTAAAAACAGATGCTGAAATATTATTATCTACTATGCAATTTTGTTTCGATTTCTGAACTCATTTTAATAATAGCAAGTGCTCTTTAGTTCTTTTTTCTAACGTACATCTAGATTCACCTACATATATATATATATATATATATTGCTTTAAAAATACATACATCGAATGATATATATATATATATATATATATTGATAATAATGATTGACAGGTTGAATAAAATTTATAGAATATATTTTTGTTTTGATATATTAATTATTTTCTTTTACAACGTTATTCTTATAAGACACACTCTCTATATAATTATTTAGTTAAAATTAACCATATATTTAAAGATGTATCCCAACTTAAAAAAAAAAAAACTAAGTCTGTTATATAAAATACAGAAATAAATCAATAACAAAAATCTTTAAAAACCTAAATCCAGGATTTATTTTTTATTTTTTAATAAAAGAAAATGTCTTATCTAAATCAATTTTATTTTGAAAGAAAAAAAATCCTGAATAGCAAAATATCATAATTAAGTTTATCAGCTTTAATTTGATTTTTTGAACATATGCAAAAATAGACACCAAAAATAATCTGAGGAACAATATTGATCTAACAGATTTTATTTCTTTTTATTCCTAGTTCTAAAATCATTTTATGTATATATCTTTTAAAGCTAGAAAATACCAAAATTTACCTAAAATATTTAAGAAAAAATCTTAAAAGAAATTAAATATGGTATATAATAATATTTTTTAAATAATTTTAAAGAACTTTAAATGTAAATGACACACCAATTCCAAAAAAGTTAGCTCAAGTTTATTATAAATTCAATATAAGTTAAAATTTGGAAAAAAATCAAATTAAAAAAGCACCTTCATTCCCCTACATTTAAAATTATTTATATCTAAAAATATGTCAGTATTTATGCATGATATGTATAGTTAATTAATTTTACATAAGCATAAGCAAATAAATTATCATTTAATAGTAATGCAATTTCTCAGTGATGTGTTGTGCAATGTTATGTCAACGTTTATGGCTGTTTACTATCATTTTTTGTGTTATATTTCTGTTATAAAACAGCAAATTTATTTTGGAAAAAGTATATTCAGTGCTTAATTATTAATTAATAATTCCATAAAAAATATTGAATATCTTATAATGATTGCTTCCACAGAAAAAATATTGATGTACACATTGTAAATATAAGTGCATATATGTATGTTGAATGAAATCAGTCTTTCATGTCAATAATATATATTTATAAAGAAATAAAATGTAATATATTTTAAGATATTATGAGCATTATGCAACCAAAATATAGCCATACTAACATTTTAAATAATCAACTAATTACTTTCTTTGCCTTATTAAATTCAGCAGTTATACAAAATAAACATTTTTCATATATATATATATATATATATATGAAAAATAAATTCAGCAGTTATACAAAATAAACATTTTTCATATATATATATATATATGTGTGTGTGTGTGTGTGTGTGTGAATTATTTATTCCATAGATTATTATAATAAAGAATATAAATAAGAAGATAATATAAATGTAAACAGAAATAACTTTTAATCTTTTTAATGTATCAAAAATATCAATTATTACTAATTTATAATCACTGAGACCAAACCAGTTATTTTATTAAACCTATAATTAATTGTGCTTGCACTTTATGCAAAAAAGTGAAGCTTGTTTAAATCTTACAAAGTTATATGGCTTAGCGCTTTTGGAGATCTTGAATCTCCATAATTATAGCCTACTTTTAACTTAGAATCATGCTTTACAATCTCCAGAAAATGGTTATTATAAAAAAAAAAAATTGCATAAAATTTTACATAAACCACAATGTAACTTCAGTTAAAAGTAGGCTATGATTATGGAGACTCAAGATCTCCGAAAGCGCTAAGCCATATAACTTTGTAAGATTTAGACAAGCTTCACTTTTTTGCATAAAGCGCAAGCACAATTAATTACTAATCAAAGGTGAAGTAAAAACTATTATTTTATTTAAACCTATAATTGCTCTTTTATTTGAGTTTTTGTTGTTAAAATAAAAGGGATCCTTATTTACTTCAAATCCAAGTTTCTATATGGATTTCTGTTTGAGTTTAAATCCATATAAGAACATGGGTTTGAAGTTAAAAAGGATCCATTTTACTTCAGCAAAAACTCAAACAAGAGAGCTAGTATAGATTTAATAAAATAACTGGTTAGGTCTTAGTGATTGTCAATTAGTAGTAATTGATAGATTCTTGGTAATATGAAAAAGGTTAAATGTTATTTCTATTTATCTGGATATTATCTTATTATATATATATATAATAGAAAATTATGTGTGCATGCACTCACAATAATGGCCAATTATTTATAATTCAACAATTGATATATAAGCCTGCACACACAAAAAGTTTCATTATTTATGGAACATTTTTCTTTCAATTAAAATATAACAGAAAAACTAAGTTATAATTGTTACATATTTAATTAGATGATAAATAAAGAATTGTGATTGGTTAATATATAATGATTGTTTTAAAAAGATTGAGTATAATTTGTTTTTGTATCAGATAATAACAATGTCTAAAAAATTATCTCATTTAAAAACATTTCGAAAACCTGTTAATAATTATTCTCATAATTAGTAAAATGCCAACAAAATCTTTAGAAATTTATCTATTTTTGAAAGGAAGGAATCTATTATTATTATAGAAAAAAAATGGTAGAAAAAATTGTTATATGTGTCAAAATAAGTACTTTTTAAAAACAAATTTAGTAAAGAGAAAGTTAATTATATGTTAAAGTGCATAATTAAATTATATAAACTTTATTATTATCATTCTAAGAGTAGAATGAATGCCAATAAAATATAATCAACATAATTACGAATTTTTTAAAGATAAAAAATGAGATGACATTCTGTTTTCAAAATTAATGGCTCAAAATAGCTGTATACCAATGGACAATAATAAAATAATATAAACCAAAAAAATCTTACATTAACATACAATAGAAATAAAATAATAATTAAAATATAAAATATTTTCCCAAAAGAGATATTCAAATAATACTTCACTTTTAAATACAGAAATAAAAGATATGCATATCAACTTATTGGCACTAATATGTCAAATGGAAGCTGTCAACATCTTGATAATTCAATACACACTTTAAGAAAATATTAGCTGATTGATTAAAATTCTCAAAAGCTGTTATGTTACATTTTAAGATAAAGAAAAGTTATATATTTTTTATATTATTTTCTTGTACAAATAAGTACATCATTTAACTTTTTGTTATGAATATAATTTGAGTTATTTAAAAAAATAAAAATGAAACAAAACAAAACAGCTATTACACATGATTTTTTTATTTATTTATAAACTTTAAAAAAGGATATATTATGCATACCATTAAATTAACTATTAAGCTAATATGTACATTTAGAAGTCATTAATATTACCTAAGTTAATATCTTCTTAAACTTCTTACTCATATTTTTATATATGCAAGTTGCAGGCTCTTAATTTATTTTATCTATTTTTGTTAAGGAATAAATAAAGCACTTTTAAAATATTATTATAAATTGTAGTTGTTGTTGGCATTCTGTTTGTCATACTGATTATGTCAGTTTTACTTCTGAAATTATAACAGTGGAATTATTTTCAGCACTTGAGTATTTTTTACTTTTTAAAACAATTTAATTAATTATCCATTAAAAGAATTTACATTAACAAAAGATAAGTTCAAGCTTGGTCTCTTATTTTTGTGTGTTCTTGTGTCATAAAATTGCTTTCTGAATTTTAATTATTTAAATGTTAAAACAACATTCACTTTTCAATGCAAATTTTAAAGCACCCAGCTTTAGTTGGTATTGCTTATATTGAACCTGTTTGTAGTCACAATTACTCAATGCAATCTTGAATTTTCAAGTTGTCAAAATCCAGATTCAGTTTAAGACTACAGAAAATCTCCACATTCTATGCATGTGCTATTTACAGGGCCTTTTCCATCTTTCTTTGTAGTTTCAGAAAAGGTAAGTTTCATTTTTCTATGATAAAAATTTAAAATTGTATGGTAATTTTTGTGATCAAGTAAAGTGCATTTTTTTTTGTTTTTCAGTTTTTTCATATTTAATGGAATTGGAATTGCCCTGAAATTTACATCAGGAAAAATACAAGATTTAAATGATCTGCTTTTTGAATGAATGTTATTGAGATGATGTTTGCTAAAAAATTTACAAAAAAAGTTATTATTGAAACTAACATATATGCTTATCAAGAGCTCATGATTATGTAAATTTATATCAGGCTTGGGTCCAGATGTCCAATATATGAATTTGCTGACATCTTCTCTTCTGATAAGAGACAAATATAAACATATTTTGCCAATATTATGACCCAATTTAGATTTTTTTCTATAATGTCTTGTCTGCATTTTAATAATAATAAAAATATGGAAATGCTAAAAGTAAAGATTTTGCCAGTATATAAACTTAGGCCAATTATAGACTACTGCAATGTAAATTTCAAAGCTGCATATCAACAGTAAAAAGGGATGGCATTTGATGAAGTAATTACTAAATTTATGGTCATAGTAGCATGAGGCAATATGGTCCCTCAAAATCTATAAAGATAGAAAAATAATACTACATTGCACTGACTTTAAACTACTAATTTAAACACCTCAAGATTAACTCTATAATGGATTTAGTATTTCATTCCCTTCTTATTTTATTTTATTATTTTAATTTATATATAATGACTATTTTCATAGTAATTTGTAATAAATTATAAACTTTATTGAAGTCCTTTATTATAAGATTCAAATTATACTAATTATTAATCAATATTAACTACTTGTTGCAAGGGATGTTATTAGGGATGACTTATTAATTGCAACCCCCTGTATGGAAACTTTATTCTACAAAGTGTTCAAGTGATGGATTACCTTAGGTAAATATTATTATATACTAATTTATCAGAAATTTAATGATGAATGCAACTAACCTACTAACAAAATTATAAATTTAAAATTTATGCATGGTAATTTTGAATTTATGAAATAATATGAAAATAATTATTAGAAATATTAACTTTTATTACTTTGAATATCAAAGATTATAATTTTTCAGCTTAATTATATTCTTTGGTGTTTTATGTTTCAAACAATATATATTATATCATTTTTGAATAATACAAACTTAAGTTATGATAAAATTTGTGGTTTAACATAATTTTTTATATTCAATATGGCTGTTTTGCCAGCAAAAATGATTAATTTCTATGAGGAAAAGATTTGGAAATATCATCATTTATGTAATTATATTTGCTAAATATTATAAAAAGAATAACATATTAATTATTATCTATGTAGGGTAGAATTTATTATTTTGAAAGTGTAATTTAATATCATCATTCCATTAAAATATGTTATTAATAACCATAATATTAAGTGTATTTAATTCTATTTACTAAGATAAAAGTGAATTAATATTGCATAACTAAACATGGTAAAGCTAAAATTTATATAAAGTGAATATGCATGATTTTATCTTGGAGCCTTTTTTTATATTTTCATGGTCTGTTAATAAAGATCAATTTTCATCATTTTCTTTATTGGTTGTCACAAAAACAACTGTTTTTACATTTTAGCACTCATTCTAACATATATTATTTGTTTGTTATATAATTTGATTATTAGATTACATGAGTTTATTTTAGTTTTATGATAATACATTATTTTTAGTTCTTATTCCAGAATTATCAATTTTGAAAGATGCTATTCATCTAACATCATTCTAATAATGTATTGAGGTACCTATTATTAATACATCAAAATATATTTATTTCAGTAGCTATTATATGTAGCTTATGGTAAAGAAAAAAATAACATCTGCATTACAAATGGTGTTTGTTTTAAGTCCCATTCTGTTACCTGGAGTTGTATACACATTACAATTGAAAATGTTATCAAATAAATGAGAATTTTTACATAAGTTTACACAATGTTTCTGATAATAACATTGTTAACTAATCCAGATAGCCATTTATCCATTTTAAGATAATTGAAAGGTGGTTTTACTTAGCTAAAATATTAAAAAACAATAAAATTATAAAGCATTCATCAAATGTTAGTTAATTAACTGTTGATTTATCTGTATATTTGTAAAAAAATAAGTAGATGTGACACATTTTAGATATATTGTAATGCTTAATTTCAGTACTAATTTGAAAAGATATGTGTTTTTTTTAAAAAAATAGTGTTTGTATGATGTAAAGTTAATCCCTAAATAAAATGTATTAACACTTACTTATCCAAAATTTTGATTTCCTAATATTGCCATATTTATAGTTAAAAATCTAATGTAACAACTTTTATTTATTCAAGGGCAGAATTACTTTAAAATACTTACAATTAATTTATTTAAAGTTAATGTTTTGTTTTACATTAAAATATTTTTATATGAACAACTAAAATATGATAATAAAGTGAAGAATACAATAGAAATTAAAATTTTGTAATGTGCTATATTAATAATTATTTAGTTATTATAATTGTAATAGGATGAGAGTATGGATATTTAAATTAATGGATAAATGCTTATTAATTTTTTACATATAGTTTATTTATTATTATTTATTTTTTATTAAATATAAATATTTTGTATTCTATTTTCAGCATGCATCTAAAAGTAATTCTATATTTGAAAATGTTAATGTCTAGCGGGTGTATTTCTCTTCATTTATGTGATGCATGAAGATCAAATGATGTTTAAAAAATTCCATTAAAATGCCTGGACCAATCAAAGGTGATAAAGACATGCAAAAGTGTGTGAAAATGTCCACTTTCACTTGCTACATGTTATTATTTAGTTACTTCTATTGCTTACTTCTACTGATATTTATACATTTTCATTATATATAAGCAATTAAAATTATGAATGGATAACATCTGAATTTGTTTAGAAGTTCACAAATCTTTCTAGTGCTCTGCTAATTTTTTATCTGGCATGATAAAAAACATCCTCAAGTCATATATTTAAAATAGTCTACTAAATACCCCAAGAAGAAACATTTAAAATCAACTGCTACAAAATTTATTTAAGTGCTAATCAATTTCATCAAATTACTGTAATTACCTGTAAACAACTCTAACAAACAATAGACTAAAGAACTTTTAAAATTTTCACCTCTACCTGCTAATGGATCTTTTTATACAATCTTCATAGTTTCCCATGTGTTTTGCTGTAAAACAAATATATATAAATCACCTACACACTTTTTTTTCTTTAAAAAACCCCCCTATAAACTGATGTAATATTATTATTTTAAAAATGTTAAATTAATGTAATAAATGTATTTTATTTTATTACTATTATTATGAAAGTACAATCCTGCATTCTCTCCAGGGGCATGTGATTATGAAGATCAAGTATATAAAATGATTTAATCCTTGTACAACTATATCATACACAATATATTTATTTTGTGTAAATGATCTAAATTCATATGAATGGAATTTAATTTAACAAAGATTATATAGATTTAAAATTTTATAATATATTATAACTTATGTTTTTAGTTCATTATAATATGTTTTCAAAGGTGAAGAGCATTTTGTTATCATCATATTTATTTTTTATAGAGATATTAGAGATGATGGATGTCTGAACTAAAATAAATGACATTTTCTGTTTATGTTAGTTGATATATTTATATCATATATGTATTTTTTAAGAGATGAAACATTTCTTTAATTTATTGTAGATTAAGTATGAGTACATTTATATGAATATTATTATACTGAAGTTATTTGATAAATTGGCATAATGTATGGAATTACTGCTATAGTATTTTGAAGATTATATTCTTATAAATATATTAGAAGTTTAATCAAACAAATAATATTTATTTTAACTTCACAAACCTGTAAAAAATTATTCATGATATATTTGAAATTTTATTTAGCCCTAAGCAATTTTATGCTTAATAAAGTATAACGTTATTTATATAAAATCAGATATAGCAAATAAACAATATATCTGGGAATAGTGCATCTACATTTGGAAATATTGAAATCATTTGATGATGTTTGTAAAAATATAAAAATAATAAATATGACCAATTAGATTCTAAATTAACAACATTGTTACTTTATGTTTTTATTCCTATTAATCTAAATAAAATATGAATTTATTTATTAATTAAACTTGTCGTTTTTAAGATTATACCACTTACCCCTTCTTTATTGATTATGTATTAAATGGAACTTTGATAACTTATATTATTAGTTTCAAGTATCCTGAAAGATTTAAGTAATCATTTAATCATTTAGAAAAGCAATGCAGTCATTACATCCCTGGAGAAATTAGTATCACATATTCTATGTACGCATATGGAAATATTTAATTAGAGTATAAGAAAAATAAACATGCATTTATTTATGGTTTATTATCATTATTTAAAATCTTTATTTATTGTATGTAGTTTGGATTCAAGAAAAATCCCTTTGATTCTGAATTACATTAGTGATTGTCTTCTCTGTATTTCTATATTTATTTATTGTTTTAATTACAGATACAATTTGGCCTCCCCAAATGTGTTAGGCAATTATTATTTTATAATTATCATTTTTGACAATATGTGTATATAGAGCTCAATAAATTTTAAATATATATATATATATATATATATATATATATATATATGAGCATGTATATATATATATATATATATATATATATATATATAATGATACAACCCCATGTGTGATAATCCTGGTAGTAGTCATCCTGACCTTGTGTGAGAGCAATGTGCTGAAGGTAAGGCAGACAAGATTAATTTCTGCTTGGTTTTCTGTTTATAATATGAACATTAATTATTAAATCTCTTTGTTTTTTTCTGTCCCTCTGTCTTTATATATATATATATATATATTATAATAAATTATAATAAAAATAATAAATTTAAATTATTTTTATTATAATATATATATATATATATTGACATAAACAACTTTATTCTAATACATTATTGAAAGAAATAAATAATTACTAAATTAAATAAAACTAATAAGAAACAAAAATCAATAAAAAATCAATTTATTAGTTTATTAATCTTTTTAGTCAGAGCATATTATCAAAACCCAATGCAAACATGATTATACAATAATAATATATATCAACATAATACTCTTCCTCAAGAATATTGATTGTGGAACCTCTGTAACTGTATGTGGTAAGATATCAGTTGAAACATGAGCACATACCAACAATTGCATAGCAGTCAATTAATAAAGTTATTAAAAAAGTCATGATAATATATTAATAGTAATTATATATTGTTGTTTTTAAATTTAATAATAATATAAAAAATAATATATTAAATAACATTCTCTAGGATTCCTAACTATAGATTTTTTTAAAAAATCACATGGAATATAAAATAGTGAAAAAGAAAAAAAAATCAGTCAATTTGGATTATTTTTCTTTTTTATATGAGATTCAATGTATTTTTATTTATTTGAAATTCATCAACCTGATGATGCGTTAAAATATAAGCATCAGGGAGATGAGGTAAATATTTCTTCTTTCTTCCTTGACTGTATTTCAAAAGAACGAAAAATAATCAAGAAGTTTCAAGGATCTCTTTTGTTCAGTTATATTACAAATGTCTAACCTTCAGCATAATGAAAGAAGAATTGGAAATTTAAATATAAATTCTAGTTACTAATTGGTAATATCGATACTCATTTATGGACTATTGGGTATAATGATCAAAGAGCATCATTGTATAAATTAAATTGTCAACAATAAAAGAACTTTAACAATAAGGGTAAAATGTTTTGACTATTCTATGCATTATGAACAGGTGCTTTTAAGAAAAAAATATATTGTTGAAATGATTTTGTCAAATTCAAAATAATAATAAAAAAGAATAATATAATTTTAAAAAACTTCTTAAATGACTTATATCTTAATTATACTGATGTATATTTTAATTATATTAAAAGATTATTGAATATCAATTTTACTTTCAAATTAATAAAATATGTATGATATTGAAAGTGGGCTAGATATATTTTTATTGTTAAAACTTTTAAAAATGTAACATTGAATTATAATTGATATTAAAAAATAATATCTATTAATACACAATTAATTATTTTATGAAATTTAATGTAATAAAGATAATTGTTTACACATTTGATTCTAATATTTTATTTACAGTTATGGTATAAAAATACAGATATCAGGAAGAATATTCTAACTTGCAATGCATATGTAAATATACTTGATACATGAATATTTTATAATTTATAATAATGTCTTTGCCAACTTTATAAATAATATGTTATAACATGTTAAAAAGTTACATACCACACACAATAAATAATTTAAGTGATGAATAATTAAAAATTATAAATCAATATGCATATTTTTGACCTGAAGTGAATATGTATGTGTAAGGGTTATGATATACCCCCCTCCCATATATTTATTTAACCAAAACAATTATTTTAATTAAATTGTCATCAAAGTAATAGAAAACATGCATTAATTAAATTGTGAATTATGTAAATATTTATATTTATTTGTTGTTTATTATTTAATGTTTATATTTAATTAATTACATTTATCTATATAAAATCATTATTTTATTCATTATTTACTCCCATTTCAACTTATAAATTTCTATTAAGTCATTTTAATTCACATATACCAATTCATCTATTTATTTAATTAGATATCTCAATTTATAGTCTATAAGTCACAAGTAATAATTATTAAGGGCAAGTATCTTGTAGTACAATATAAATACTCATTCAGTTAAAATAATAATTAATATTTCATTTTAGGATTTATATTTCCAATGTGTTGTCTATCATGGACTTATGTGCAGTGAAAGGAGAATTCTGGGATTCTGCATATTATTTAGATATTCTGGTTTACACTCAAGAATTAAAAATATTTGTAAATGTGCATAAAAACTAAAAATTATTGCTTGAATTTTTTTTCTCAAGCTCCATATTATACAATTGTTGTTATAAGTTTACATTCATCATGCTCTATAAAATACATTGAAATATTGGATTGTAATGTAAAATAATACATGGTTTATATTCAAAAATAATATTATATATATATATATAGTAAGAAAATCAAGTCGTACATCACTTAATTTAATAAGCTTGTACTACAAATATAATATAATGAGCATGCTAATAGCTATAAGCAAGCTTTTCCATAATTTAATATATTGTACTACAAATATATATATATTGTAACAAAGTAGCGAATAAAAAATATAATTATAAATAAAATGCATGGTGTGTGACCATTTATTGTTATATAGAAGTGTTCTTAAATTCAAATCATCCACCTTCCATTTCTGCAAACAAAGAGAACACATAGACATAAACAAATTTATATCCATACATGATCGAACCTGTGATAATACGGATATTGCCACAAGATTATTTTTCCCGAACAAACGTCTCTCAACTGCTGTAATTATTAAAGAATTACAGTGCTTGGTTATATTATAAATTTAATGGAATCAGTAATACCGTATAACTATTTTCACATGTTACTTAGTGCTCAAATGGAATAATAATTATAACAAAAACCCCTCTGGGTATATTATACTATTTAGAATGGCGAAGAAACGAGACGAAACAGATAAAATAATTAATGAAACATTTACTATAATAATAAAAAATCAACAAAAAAAAAGGAAATTACATCAAATATTTACATACAATAAAAATCATTTAAATATAATACAATTAAATGTATGGGTTAAATCCTATAAATGTCTGTAATCTATTAAAATAAATTATCCATTTAGAGTCGTTCATTCCAAGTATGATAAAGAGTCTAATTAATGTATATCTGATTAATATCTGGAATTGCAATTGCCTTCACTATTAAGGGTATGTGCACACATGTTATATATTGGTATGTTATTTACTTTACCTAGGTTTTCTTCTTCTCCGACGTGAATTAGTGTCCTGCTGATCGTCATGTGAAATTTCTCACTTCTTTAGTAGAGATGGCCATTCTTAGGCTTTGATTTTGGTTTGTGGAATCTCTTCTTCTATACATAGTGACTTTTCCATACTAGGATATCAAGGGCATGGCAGGCGGATCATCAGACAGGTGCGACACTGGCAGTTGTTACATGGCAAGGTGACCATACAAGAACGGTGGGTTTGAATCGACCAGCGACAGTGATGGCTCTTAACCACACATCCTTGAAGATTCACTTGTGTTGTATATTACTTTCATATTCATTCAGTTTCTCAGTATTCTATGTCAAGGTCCTTTACTCAGCTTTCCTTTTTTTTTTTGCAACTTTAAAAAAAAATCATGTCTGCTTTTCACTACGTTCTAAGCTCTCCTTTCTCTCAAGACCAGTGCTCTCATCAAAGTCTCCAGAATTAATTAATTAATGTCTTTTATTTTTTTCAAAATTTATTTCTTATCTTGATCTCTTGCTTAGTTTTCTTTCACATCTTTAACTTTAAAATGCTTTCAACAACTTATACAAAATTACTTTTAATTTCATACAATTTTATAGCATAATGTTTTCCACTTATTTATCAATTATTTTCTTTTTTTTTTTAATAAATTTTTTTTCATTTTGACATGCAATAAACTTTATCTCTTTATACATACATTCACATATGCATTTCATTTTGTCAAAATATGTAATTTTAAGAACAGATCTTTATCTTTTGTCGTATTCTAAATTTTACTTATATTTTATTAAAACTCTCCAACTACCGCTTTTTAAATCATTAAGTTCTTATTTCGTTTATATTTCCTTTCTCATTTTTGACCTTAAACTAAACATATGATTTCAATATTTCTAACCTTAATATTTCTATTCTTTATAACAATCTGAACTTTGGAGGATAAAAGATAAGAATCTCGTTCGATTCACTTCCCTCTCTTTATCTCATTATTAGTAATTAAGACATTCCTTTCTTCATTGGTTTTAATTCCTTTACTAGTATTCAAAAAAAAAACAATATTTAATATTATTTAATGTTAAATATATATATATATATGGTCGCAGTATATATGATCATCACAATATATATATAATGATAAATTTCTTTTGTGAAACAATGCTACCATTATTGACAATATCATATTATTATTATTATTATTATTATTATTATTATTATTATTATTATTATTATTATTATTATTATTATTATTATTATTATTATTATTATTATTATTATTATTATTATTATTATTATTATTATTATTATTATTATTATTATTATTATTATTATTATTATTCTATTTTTATTAAATAATTTTAAAATATTTTGTAAACAATCTCTTACTATTTTTAAATGACATATCATTTATTAACAAACAAGCTTACTTGATAAAGTAGAGCTTCCCACTTCGATCTATCGCAGTCTCCCAGCCATAAGGTAACCCATGATTTGAATCCCAATTTTCTAAAGGTGGAATCCAATGTGAGGTTTGGGTTGTATGACTAAAAACAAACAAAAAGAAAAACAAATTAGTGTGTAAACATAATATTAATCTTATGCATGATTTATAGTAATAAAAAACTATGAAAATACTTGTTATCATTCCTTATATATTTATGATTCTTGAATATTTATTCCTTTTATATATTTATATTCTGTATATTTCATCATTATATATTTCTTTCTTTTATATTTTATTTCTTTATTGGGGATGTTGATGATTTTCCATCTTCCAATATGTACCCCAAACTTCATACCATTACTATATATACATGTAATTGTATACATTAATAATTAAACAAAAAATATTTATCATGCATTTTTATTAATTTAATTTAACATTAATGCAATTTTTACTTATTTAGCATGGAATTTTCAGACAGCTTAACTATCAACAAAATATCATAAAAACAGAAATTCCTATAAAAATATATATTCACTATTGGTTTTCTTAAGACTTTTGTCACTGCAGCCATAGATTTCTTAACCATTAAAAATGTGATTTAAGCTTTATTTTATCCATATCTACATAGATCTGTGATTTTTAAATCACTTAGTAAACAAAGGATTCATAAATAAAACACTAAATCACACTGAAGAGAAGTTTATGAATTAAAAAAACAAAAACAAAACTAAGGGTAAGTGCTTTTGAGAGTTTATTTTACTGTTCTATATATTCATAGCTAGAGAATATTATAAAAAAGTTGAAAAAGATGTGTGAGCCTGTATATGTATAACAGAGGATGATCTCATTTATGTTGGATTTAAAATGTACCTTCTAAATATGAAAATAAAGCAATATTAATGTGTAAGCTTAATTCTAACACTGGCTCTGATGACAGGCCATGGTTGCTTCTACCATATATCTCTACACTCACTAAAACACTCAATAAAATATTTCCCCTCACTTACTGCCTCATTTTTTATAACCCCAATTCTACCAATAGACTCGTGAACAACTCAATAGAAGACTCAAACCTGATATCATCCCTTGCATGATATATCAAATTCAGTTTTCTCAGACAGAATGTAAATTTATTTCTTATGAAAAATCCCATTCACACAAGTATCACATCACTGATATGCAAACAAAAGAGCTGCATCCAAGCCAGAGCAAAGCTTGGGCTTTTTGAGCATCAGAAATCTACAGAACATATCTTTGTCTTGTCCTCTGCAGCCATTCAATATATCAGAGAGGTAATTCCAAAAAATGGACTTCCTGATTCTAACAACACACTTTTATTTTACATAAATTTAAATATTCTCTGTTAAACATATACAGACTCATATAATTTTTCCAGTACTTTCTAATATTCTTCAGATATGAATAAAAGAGCGGTAAAATAAGATGTTGAAAGTGCAAACTAGTCATTAAAGTTGCATACAAATACAGTCCAAAAAAATATCATCACCAATGAAAAACATGTGAGTCATGAGAGATCTATCCTGGAATTCGATGATAAGATGTACAAAATAATATTTTAGTAAAAATATTTTTGTACATGTATTGCAGACCTCCATGATATAGAGGTCATACAATAGATGTCATTCCTTTAATTGTGCTGACTGAGGCAGCCTTCAGAATAGCAGTTCCCAAAGAATAACTAAAAAGGATTTGTCTTCAATAGAAAAGATCTATTAATCAATGATGGACAAAGTTTTGAATTGGATGTATATCACATCAATGACCACAAAAATGGCTTTAAACAAACCTGTGGCAGTTTGGAGGAATCATAGAAATACCAAGAAAAGTATGAATTTTTTAAATGAGATTTTAACTTTTAATTATCAAAAATACAAACTTTCAATTATTAAACCTGAATGTTATTTATCCTAAAAAAAATCTCTTATCTGACAAATTAAATTCTAAATTATTTATTAAATATTTTTATGTATAACATGTTTGGTATTGTCATTTCCATCTTCATTTAAATTAAATTAATAAATTTAAAGTTAGGTGTAGATAACTGCATAGATTCATTAAGATTATCTTGGTTTAAATAGGGTTAATTTTGGGCTGATTGTTTCATAGTTGACTCGATGTTGGTGGATGGATGTACAATCATTTTATGACAATGTATTCTGGTAGGTATATTGTTTTCCTTGAATCACATTAGTATACAGGGTAGATACACAGTTAAATGCATGGCCTGAAAATGGTAGCCATCACAGTGCAAATGGTTGTAGAAGTATTCCTATGCCACTCATTTCTTATGCTCAGGATGAAGACTACAAGTCAGCAATGTATCTCCCCCCTATATGGAACATTTCCTTTCCACATATATTTGTGTGAACTGTCACCAGAAAGATGTACATTACTGTATTGGTGAAGATCATCATGTTTCTTTTAATATGATACAATAATCATGATTTTTGTTATGCTAATATTCTCATTTATAATTGATCATATCAGTATATCAGTAAATTGGCATTGATTTTGATGTGAATGTTTGCCCTGAAGTTAAAGCATTTGAATCTTTTAAATTTATGTTCTATGGAGTACATTTGCACTTAACTAAATATGAAAATAATATTAACATATATAAAATTTCATCTATCTGTGAATTTTAGATAAATATGAATTAAATCTATTCAATAATAAATGTTAAAGATTTAAATCCTCAATTTTGTTTTGATATTATATGTGCATAATGAATACGTTGTCTCATGAGTTCTGGCAGTGACTTATTATTATTATTTTTTTAAATTCTATTTTGAAATCAATGATTAAGAAGTTTAACTTTAAAATGATATGCTATGAAGCCCAGATTCTCCATGAATTAGCGACTAGGGCTATCAGTCAAATAAAAGTTAAATCTCACTCATTCATATCTGCCTACTTTATATTTTTTTCTAGGTTCTAATAGCCTAGTGGCACCCTAGTAAGGCAGGAAAAGGTAAATAGGACTCTGACCATTATATATATATATATATATATATATATATATATATATATATATATATCTATATATATAACATATATATATATATATATATATATATATGCTATATATATATATTATGTTGTAGTGGAAACAAATTGGATAGAAGAATAGATGCATTAATAAAAAATAGGGAGCTGGAGAGATGGAGAACTAGTATGGTGAGTTAAAAGAATCTAAATATATATAGAAGTAAACAGAACATTAGGTGTGAGTTAATTTACAATAATAACAAGGAAAGTAGTCTACTGTTTAAGGCTCTATAAGGATTTGTCAATAACAAGAGAATATACACATAAATAAAAAATGTGGGTGATTTAGACTACAAGTTATATAAGAAAGGCATGGAAAATATTAGGCATCTGCTAACTGAAGATAAATGCTTACATGCAAAAAGGATACAAATAATGAAGTTGTGGGATAATAAATATAAACAGAGTGATTATATAGAAAGTGGTTTCTTAGTCTTTATGCTGGCTTTGACAAAAAAAATAAGAAGGATCTAGATATAAAAGCCATGAAGTACACAAAGATGATGATGTAAAATTGCAATGGAGCAGGATAGAGAAAATGTGAAAAACACATAGGGTGGGGAGAGGAAAGGAAAAGTAAGGTGGCTAACAGCTTTTCTGAACATAATGACAGAGATTCCTGACATCAATAAAGAAAAAGCCATATCATACCACATTACATATGGAAAATTGGGACATCATTTTATTGATTTATAATACTAGATATTTCATGTAATTAAATTTGAAATAATAACTTTATCTGTCTTTTATTTAAAGTCTCTGGAAAAAAGTATATATATATATATTTGCACTTCCAAATTATATCTTTTAATAATATTTCTATTAAATGTGTATGAACAAATATTTATTTATTTTTTTATTTTTTAAAAAAAAGATGACTTGGTATCTTTGGCAAAGTACCTAAATTAATAATGAAATATCAAAACATTTTATATTTTTTTTTCAATATAATAGCATGAATTTTGTTATGTAAGAGTTTTTATATACTAATAAAGTATCATTAATTTAATAATAAAAATACGGTGTATTAGACAAACTTGTTACTAAAGTATCTATTTTAAAACTTCTTTCAAAATTAACACTTTACAAATGAATATAGAATTAATAACTTTTAAAATTGTAACTGTTTTGTTGATTTAGATTTATTGATTTTCATAATATATTATCTTTATCATAATAAGAGTTTTATTTATATATTACGTAAAATGAATTTTTGTAAAAACTGTATTTTCAATCAAATACAAAAAGAAAAGAAAGTCCAATATGACTTAATAACTTTGAACTGGCTAAAAGATAGAAACACAGTCATATTTTTATATGTTAAGAATACAAAAATAATTTTGAGATTAATATGAGAAATAATATAAAATCTTAAAAAAATATAAAAAAAATTCATATCTATAATATAAAACGTGAATTGAATAAATAAAGTAATAAAATGTTTAATTCTATATATAAATGAGAATTTGATAGGTGTTAATTGCTTCATTGTAAATTTGTAATGTTAATTAAAGTGTTAATTTAATCAAGAAAAAAAAGAAATATGTTAATTAGAAATTGGAATTTAAAGTGATATGGTAAAATTTTAAACATAAACAGATTTTTCTCATGTGTTAATCTTTACTGAAACATCGTTTTATAAATAGTAATAAATGTGAGATTTTTAGTTTTGCATTTAATAGTGATATTATTAATAGTAATGCTTGTTTGTACAAATAAATATGTTTATATTTTGACAAAATAAATATGTTTATATTTTGACAAAATAAACTCATCAAACTATGGACTAATTAAAAACAATATGTTAAGTGGTAAAAATAATAATAATAATAATAATTAGGAATCTAAAATTAAACAAAAGTTAGTTTTCTGATAAATATTATACTTGATTATACAGTTAATAAATATATAAGTAAATATACCGGATTTTAAATGAATAAAATATCTCTAAAGATAAGAATTATGTAAATTAATATGTAAATGTATTGTTATATGTAAAATTTATAATATTTTATAAGTGCTGCTCTTGTATTTAAAATTTTAGAGGATCCCTTGTTGATTTATACTTTAATTTTTTAATTAAGTCTAGATTATTATATCTTTAATTAAAGGTGAAACTTTATTTAAGAAAATTAAATATAAAAGTATGAAATTAGAAAATTTATAGATAAACAATATTTTTTAATAAAGGCATCAGAGAAAATATTCTGAAAAGTTTATTTTATGGACATTTAATTAGCAAAGACATACATGAAACTATAAAAAATGCTTAATTATTAAGAAATTATTTGATAATCTGTTTACAAATGGACTAACGAAAAACAGAAAGACGTACTGTAATTAGAGCTAAACAAAAAAACCTACACATGTGTGTGAAATTTAGATTGATATATGCATCCACATTCATTCATTTTGATTTATAAATTTATACCTTTATTTATTTGGAAAGTGTATAAATTTACCTAAATTAGCAAAAATCCGGATTCACAAAAAAACAACAAGTATAAATACAACTCATTACAGCTTGAAAATAATTACTCATAAAACATATTCTTTAATGATTTTATTTTGGCCACAGCTTTTGACAGTATATGTTGAATGCATGCAAAATTTTATTATCTGCACTTCCAAAATGTAAATTTCTAATAGTTAAATAATACTACAGGTCAATGTTGGCAGCATGAAGATAATGAAGATGTGAAACTCTGAATTTTTTGTTTGTCTCAACATAGGTTTATTCCTGGTAGTCAACATATTTTTTAGTTTGCTGAAGTGAAATATTATTGCATTCAAGCAATATAAATATCAAATTTAAGAGACTAATCCCAAGTAAAACTGATAAGACAACCATAGATTGACATAAAAATATTAAAAACTTCTATGACAAAGACAAATCTCTACTTTAAAAACATATTAATTATTATATCCTTAGTAAAAATTTATTTTCATGGGTATGTAATTAAGTATTTCATTGACTTACTTCTTATATAATATTTGAAATACAGGCATTCTTCATATAATAATTTATTCAAATTTTATTCAAATATAAAATATTTGTTCTCTATATGGTCTTACTATTTTTAGGCTAATCTGTCAAAACTTAGGAAGACAAAATATAAAATTCTTAAAATATTTAGTCAACTTTCAATGCCTACTCTATTTTGATTTATTAGAAAACTTGATACATAAAAAACTGATTTTGTCCAAAAATACTATATCATAATAGAGGGATAGAGGTTTCCTTTATTTATGTGGTGTCATATTTTGGCAAGTAATAATTTCCCTAATGATCTTATCCCAATTTTATCTTGGCTCATTAAGCACACACAGTATATATTACACTCATGTCTTTGAAGAAAGGATGATATTTTAGATCCTATTCTGGAATTTTAAATCATCTTTTCCTACTATGTCCTCAGCATCTCTTATTATACTACTTATGTATTAGTAATATAACATCTTCCATTAAATATATTTCTATTAACATATGAGATCTTGTTACAAAACAAATAGTCTTCCTTTATCATTATCAATATGATACTTTTTTCTTTATAACAAATAAGATTAGGATTAATATTTTTTTTCTTAACATTCTTTTTCTTTACATTAACATTTTTTTTCTTTACATTAACATTCAATCTGTTCTTACTCTCACAAATAACATTATATTTAAATTATATTTATTTTATTTTCATAGAGTCCTATAAAATTTTATTTATTGCCACTAGTTCATTTCCCTTTGTTCAATAGACTTTATGATAATACATTTAAATTACATCTACAACACATTTAACTATACTCATTTTTAAAAAAAAAAATATACTAGCTAAAATATAAACTTAAAATATTATATCCCACTCACGCTTTCATGTTATAAATTATGTATACTCTCTTTATATTTTTAAGTATACTTTTTAAAGAAAATGTATAATAAAAATATTTATACCTTTTAACCTTATATACCACATTGCATATTAAATTATTTTAGTTATTACTAACTAGAATATCTAGCATTTATATTTCATATCAAAGAAAAAAAACTATTAGTAATAAATTTGAAATTAAAATTCTATTTCTCTTTTTTTTTTTTTAAACCCATTTCAAATTTCTAGTTTATACATCCATGATAACCCAATGGATGCTCACCATTCATCATCAGTTTGGGTACTTCTATTTTCTTTCTGATAAAAAACAATGTTTAACTAATTTGTCAATAAATTTACTTCCTTATTTCTTCTCTTTTCCTGTTACTTTTTAAGCAATTTATTTAGCTTTCTGTATTATATCTTCATGACTGTCATCTACTATTAAAAAGTTAAAAAGACTTTTCTGATTATCTGTACCATTTTACTGTTTTTTCCTATAATAATATACTAAAATTTCACGTTCTATTTAAACATGAAAAAATTATTTCAACTTTCATTGGGTTTTATTTTTCATGATCAAATATAGGTTAAACATTTTATTGTTCAAATTTTTTTCAAGCTATTTATCACATGTAAATTGTTCAATTCCAACAGAATATTAATTTTCATTAGACTCTCAACTACTTCATTATTGTTAACATCCAATAAAATATTTTTACATATTCTAGAGATTTTAGACTTGTTTCTCATTTTTCATCTATGTCTAATAAACACAGTTAATTTGACATAAATAAATGAATGCTTTCTTATGTGAATGCAGGTATATCTTTCTTGGAATAGTGTAGTTGTCTTTTATTTTTCATGGCTATCTCAAATAAAAAGAGAAACATTAATTTTTCTTTTAAACATATTTTAGATATCATTTTCGTTACAAGTAAATGATCAAGTCTAGCAACTTGGTCGTAATAAAGAAACCAGTTTGAACTCACTCCATGATTTCAGCAATTGCTATAAAATATATTATATCATTGGACATATTGTTAAATATTATTTTATCATTTTTAACTTTAGACATTTAAATTTTTTTTGTAATTTTTACCAAGAAATGAAACTGAAACAGCTATCTGCTTTATATTTTTTTGAATCTCTACCTTGATCATCTGCTTCTAGCTTTTTTCTTAAAAACTCCAAGATAAAGTGACATCAGAAAACTACTTAATTAAATCTCATTGCTCAATATTCCAAATCAATTATTACAACTTTTTAATTAAATATTTTTCTGTTTCTATTTAAAATAATTAAAATCAATAACTATTTTACAAATGAAATTAATTTAAATCATTTTTTTACTATTAAAGTTTTAATTCTAATTATATTTATGTTGAAAATATATTACTATTATGATAATTTTAAAATAAATATTATCTTGCAATCTATAATTGTTCCTTCTTTCATTTACTACAATTTTTTATATTTATCTTTTGAAGAAACATTGCAATAAAAATAAATTAAAGTCAAATTTATAAGTAACAATGTTTATTTGGAGTGACAACTATTGTGTTAAAATTATATATTAGATTATAATATAAATGACCACAAATAAAGATGGTTATTAAATTTTTGCAGAGTTCTATCTTTTAATCTTTATGCACTAAGTCATTTATTCACGTTATACCAAAATTTATAGCATTATTATTATCTAAATTATAAATTTAAAACTTTGGAGCTATAATATACATTTTATATGCTATTCCTATCATGGAAAATCAATCAAAAGTTTACTATATATATATGATTGTTATTTTAATATGTAATGAATTTAACATATCAGCACAAACCTGCAAATTAAATGGATTTATGAAGGCTAGATATTACAACTTATAAATGATGACTTTTTTAAAGAATTGATATTTATCTGATATATTAGTTAATAATTATATTGTATCTGTGTGAGCATATAATGGATGTTTTGTAATAATCTATCTATTTAATAATAAGATTTTGCTATTTAATACTAAACTGAGCATCAAAATCATTTTCATTTATGTCTTGTCTCATTTTCATAGATTATTATGTTTCAAAATATGCTTGTGCTCTAGAATGAACATATGAATTTTTTTTAGACTAAAAAAATCTTCCAAATGAAAGAACTATAAAATTGTATTATATTTTCATATCAGATAATATATGTTTCAAGATGTAATGATTTTAATGGTTTCTATATCTGAAAATGACAATTAAAAATGATACTTTACTAAGGAATAATACTAAAATAGCACATACAAAATAGTAGCAATTCACTAATAACATTTTAAAATAATAAGACAAAGCAAGTATACATAAAATAAAATATGTAAAAATACCTTAAAACGATATATTTAAAAAGAATTATCCATAATTTTGTAAAATAATATAAAAAGAGTTAATGATAACATGAGAAAATATAATTGTTAAGTACAGCTATAGAGAAAAATAAATACCTACAAAATATAAAGAAAACAATGTTTTAATACTTTCCTTACAAAAAAAAATTTGATTGAAGGATGAGAAAAAATAAATAAAAGCTATGTAATAATAAAAGACAAGAAAACAAAGTAGTACCAATATTCAGTTAAATAAAAAAATAAAAATTAAAAATTATAAAAAATGCTAAAATTATTATACATACATTTTTATACAAAAATTAAATAGATAAGTTATTGCAAACAGTATACAAATAATAAAGTTATATCAAATAATCAGAAGAATGTAACAGTAATGTTTATATTTTAGAAAAGATAAATAAATTTTAGAAATTCCATCCTAAGTTTACATATGTAACGTTTATTTATACATGTTTCAAATATATTGGCAGTTACTAAAAGCTAAAAAATAAAAGTAAATTTAGATTATTTTTTTTGACAATTTTTAAAAAAAAAAAAAAAATGTACAATGAAAGTTAAATTATTCTTTCGTATTTTTTTTTTTACGTAATTGGAAATAAAAGTAGAATTGGAGAGAACAAAAGAATTCCAAAAGCAAGTAAAAAGATAAGCTAAAAGAAAAATATTTTAGCTAATTAAACATGGCCAAAAAACTTGATAAAAAAATGAGAACTTAGTAATTGAAAAATGATAAAGACTGTATAAGATTATAAACACAAAATGCCATGATATTAGCATGCGCAGAAGTCTGAAAACTGGACCTCTAGTATAAAAAGGAGGGATTCGGTTGGAGGAAGGTCTTGGTTTGCCTGATATTCTTTTGGTTGGTTTTGGATTAAAGAATCCAGACCACTCTATGATGAAAAAGTTCTTCATACGAGAGTAGACCGGAGCTTTAGCTGACATTGTTACCGATGGACACCAGAGAAGCTTACATGACTAGCCTATGGAACCAGCACCAAGATCAATTGCCGTGAGCTCATTTTAAACCCAAAAAACTATGCATAGTTATCTACAACCATCGTGAATTCACTAAAACTTACCGGTAAGTCTACTTATTCCTGATTGTGACAAAATTAAGCGTTTGCAATCAAAACTTAAAATAATCCCGATAGAGACTTTCATTTTTTCTGTACAAGAGACTTTTGCTTATACCAGAACTTTTTAATTAATTATTTTATTTTATTGATTGCATCATATTTGAATTAATAATATGTGTTCTCTCTAATTTATTTGATTAGGAATTCTCATTTTAAGTTAAACAGATTTTTCATCTGTTATAATAAAAAAAAATATTTCTAATATCAATTTTCATTTGTGTGTTATTAATAATAGTTATTATTTTTTTATTAATTTATTAGTTTAATAAGATTTAAAACATAATTTACCTTTGCCAATATGTTTGAATAAGCCCAGGAATAATAATCTTAAAAAAAAATAATTCTCGTTATGGAATGATGCAATACCGATTAAGTTAAAAGTATTTTTTTTTATTTTATTCGTGAGACGTTATTTGACTATTTCAGCAGACCCTTTAGAAAAAAAGGTCCTGGCGCCCACATTAAATAAATTAAAAGCTGATTTTGTCAATAGCATAATTCTCAACTATTAATAGTCTGAGTTGATCAGGAAATATAGCTGTGTTTTTAGAATAGAAATACAACTTTATTCTTTTTTGTCATAGCTTGATCAACTCGCACCAGTTTATATTAGCATGTAGAGGCCTAGAAATACAGAAAACATTATACATAGAATATAATTTTTTTGCTAAGATGATTACAACTTATCTAGAAAGAACTTTGACCTCAAACCAATAAGATATTAAAAGGCATTTAAAAAGGTTATAGAACTAGTATCATTAAAAAAGTTATAGAGATATCAATTAATTCCCTTATAATATAGATTTTAAATAAGGAAAACACATTTGATTTTACAAGTATTCCTGTGATGATTGACAACTTAAATCTTCAAGACATAGATAAGAATTTATCAAATTAGTAAATATATTTATAAAAATGCAATAGCAATGATATATTACATAGATACATTAGAAAAAAAAAAACATTGATGAAGTGTACAGCAATGTAATACATTAAAAAAAATATTTTGCAGTCATTTTATAAAAAAACTATTTTATGAATTAAAATGGAAAATGAAGAAATAATGATTTTTTAATACATTTAGATTTTGAAAATTATGTGCTTGATTGTTCTTTTACAATTTATAAAATAACATAGCAAGTGTCAAAGAAAAACCAAAAATTAGGATCGTTTTTAAATGTTCATTGTTTTTTTTTAATAAAGAACACAATAAAAATTAATAGTAATACCATTAGAAAAAAACAATATCCACCCTCACATTATTCACATTATTAATACATAAAGAAACATAATGAAAGAAAAATAATTGTAACCTTAAACTTAAATGGAGTACTTTTGGCATAAAGAACTTGTAATAAATCATAATTTGTTTACAGGAATTTACAATAAAATTTTGAATAAATGTCTGTTATCATGTTTACTTATTGAGTTGAGACTTGGACATTTAAAAATAAATATGAATATTCCATACCATTCAATAAAAAGTGGAGGGTTGGGAATAAGAATAAGGCACAAATGTGAAATATATATGTGAAAACAATTAGGTATAAGTGAAACCATTAAAAGTATTAAGATATTGAAATGGCAAATGATTAGTTATCTTACTACATCATATGACACTAAGTGGATACAAAAATTTTGAATTGGATCATAGTTGATTGTGAAATATTAAAATGACATCACATAATATAAATGAATAAGATAAAAAAAATTAAAAAGTGACATGGAGAAAGAAAGCTATTAACTAGAAAAATAAATTAAACATAATAAGACCTTAATCATGTATTTGATTGATAATGTTTGAAAATAATGATAAAATAAATGCGGTACATTTTTCATCATTGGTAAATAAGTTTCTATATTTCTAAAACCATGTATTCTATGGTAAAGCAAAATGTTTTAATATAGAATTGAATTTCAACTTGAAAAACAGACTTCCAGATTTTTTTGCCTGAAATTTGTAACCTTATATTTAATAGACATTTTTGCAAACAAATAAAACAAAAGAGGAAAAAATAAGCTTTTGACTGCTTTTGAGATAAAGATTTAAAGAAGAATGCAAAATATTGTACTTTGATTTTATTAAAATTATATATTATTAAAAAGATCAAGATAAAAAAAAAGTGTAGGATATGTTTATTGCTATACATAGAGAGTTTATAAATAATGTGTTATAATGAATATAAAATATAAACAAAAGAAAAAAGAAAAATGCAATAGACTACATATAAAGGAAGAATATTTATCAAAATTTTAAAAACAGACCAAGGTAAAGAAATTAATATAAACGAATCTGAAGTAAGTTATGAAATTAATTTTTAGTAAAAAAAATGAAAAAAGTTATAAACATAGTATGTCTATCACAAGTATACTTAATTTATTATTTTAAGTACATATTAATATGAAATATGAATCAAATTTATAATTTAATAATAAAATATTAATGTAAAATCAATCTTACCCATGAATTGAAATAAAATCCAGCTAGAACATGGGAATACTTATCAGCATTTGGTCATAACCAATTAGGACATTTTTTTCAAAGAACCAGTTTCATCATGTCAAATCTTACTAATGTTATCTAAATATGTGATTAATCTCCACATGTCCACCTTTGCTTATGTTTTCTTATAACTGTTATTAAAACAGGCAAAACTCTCTATACAGTATTGCCACACTGCAAGCCAGAGTAAACAATGGATGCCAGAAGGCTTGTGTTTAAAACCCCCACATAGTGCCTATTCATCCAATATCCCCAGACTAATTTCGGCTTGTGGATTTCATCAGCAATGAGCCTTGGATCTGACTCCAAAGACCAAACTGTATGGGTACTGAACTGATATCTTACATATAGGACTATATAAGCTAATGAGCTTGGATTAAAAATGTGTTTTTAATTTAAGACTCAGTTTTGTAGATAAGTAGAGATAAAATGTGGCTAATGGAGGGTTGCATTATATCTGAAAAACTAGGTGCAGTGCTTTTAGATCCAAGGCTCCTCAGTGATGAAAGCCACAAGCCAGAAACTAGTCTATGGATATAGAATGAGTAGGCACTAGCAGGAGATTTTATGCACAAACCTTCTGGCATCCATTGATTACTCTGAATTGCAGGGTGGCAATACTATATGGAGAGCTTTGCCTGTTTTAATGTGATTAACCTTTTTTTTATGGGGAGTATAACAATACAACAAACACACACAAACATAACTAGATGGGAATTAGTTAACTAAATGACTAATGTCTTATTTCTTCTTCTTTTCTGTGGATATATATTGGAAAGACTTTTACCTGCAATTATTTATTTACAGCTATTTCACCTACTTTAATATATATATATATATATATAATTATAATTGAAATAATATTTTTAAACGGTTTATAAACAATTCAAACAATCTTTAAATCCGCAGAAGTACTTTCGGTTACTTTCAAACCTGCCTCAACTGCTATTGAATTTAATAGCAGTTGAGGCAGGTTTGAAAGTAACCGAAAGTACTTCTGCAGATTTAAAGATTGTTTGAATTGTTTATAAACCGTTTAAAAATATTATTTCAATTATAATTACAATATTATTTTTAATTAACGGATATTTTTATTTATTTTAAATTAATCAAATAATTTTAAAAACTTCTATCTTATTTTGTTTAAAATAAGTAATTTTTTATAACATTTTATTTTACATATTTGAAAAAATCTATTTTTGATTAAATTGAAAAAAATTATATATATATTTTTTTCATCTATTCAATTTTAATTTTTTAAAGTGCAATTATGTTGTAAAACTATAAAGTTGAGATTGAAGTCACATTTTTCTACTATTTAATTCCTTTTAATATATTAAATTAAGAAAGAGAATCATTTTTTTAAAAAAAACTATTCACTATTTATAAAGATTTTATTATACATTTTTTACAACTAATTTGATAAATTCGGTTTTATACTTTTTGTAATGTTTCATTTTCTTTTCCTTGTATTTTTATTGACCAATAGTTGGCCAAATCGGAACAAGTCAGTGGGAAAATGTTACAAAACAATTTTTTTTATTGTCAATTAGTACAAATTGGAAAGCCATTAAAGTTCTTTAATTAAAGTTAATATCGTTTTTTACAGTTGGCAAATTTTCAATTTTAATGAACTTAAAAACTAATGATTTTATTGAAAGATTATAGTGCTTTTTAATATTTTTAATCCCTTTTCACCAATATATATATATATATATATATATATATATATATATACCTTACAATAATTATAGGGATATATATATATATATATATATTGTAACCCAATTAAGGTATGCCAAAAGATCTTTTGTAACATAAATTAGGTTAGCTCAAAGATCTGGTATATTAAAGTAATTATGAAATGTCAGAATTCAAACATTATTAAAAAATTATGAATCCAAAATATTCAGTATATTATTATATTCAGCTTAACTTAATAAAGAGGATCAACTGGATCAAGTATATTATTTAATCAAGAAATGATTCACATATAAATTTTATCTCAAAAGATTCCAATATAAATATTTAGCTTAATAAACGAAAAATGCATTGTAGATTTTTATATCAAAAGAAAAGCACTATTTAACCTGAGTAGTGGCTATTAAACCAAAGATCAGACTGAGTTATCTATCATATTACGGGTCATTGGATGAAATGAAACATATTTCTATCATTAGATTTCTCAAGATATCCCACTATCAATAATTATAAGCAAATTATTAATAACAAGTATTATAACTCAGATATATGAAATCACGTGAGGTGAGTACACTAGTAATTCAATAAATTATAACTCAGGTATACACGCAGTAGATCTTATCCACTTTCATTTCTTGGTTTGATGTTAAGTGCATGTTTAAACAAATACCAAGTGAATATGGTCTAGCAGGGCACCACTAGATTATTTGAATCTAGACACAGTTATATCTAATAACCGTTCACATGTACCGGGTTTGAATCTCCTTTTGGTACTTTATTTCTAATAAAACTGGGAGATTTTGCTTTTTGAGCCATATCACTATACACACTAATATTTAGTTAAAAGTAAAACATCTTTAAACCAAAGTGGAGTATATTAGACATAAATCATTTCTTAGATCTTAGCATAACAAATGTGTTTCCACATCTTTATAAGTTTTACTAGCTCAGATTACTATTAATTTAGGATGGCAATTCACTCATCCTTGCATGAAATAGATGATGGAATGGTGGTTATAATATTACTAAGAAATCACTAAATATTATGAAATTAATATTTATTTATGGCCTTTAAACATTTAAACAGCTCATTAATTAAAATGTTGACAATGATGATGATGATGATGATGATAATAACGATAATGACAAGGGTTTCAACTACAGCTCTAGAATTAAGCCTAAACATAAAACTAATTTTATGAAGAAATTCATAATTATTGCTTAATTTTAGCATATTTACTTATATCTTAAATAACTAATATTCAACCACTGATAATGATGAATGATCATACTTAACAAAGACTACACTTAATGAAATATATACGCCTCGTTTAATAAAACAAACTAATATTTATTACTGCATTTCTAACATATACATAAAAATTTCTAGATAAACATGAAAATTGATATGAATAAGAATAATAATAATAATTGATTATATAGCAATCCTCAGATTAATTTCAAGTTCTTCCCCCTTTCCCTTCAAATGTATATTGTATTAAGTTGGATGTCACATTGACCATGATTTTCACTCCATTAGAAAAGTATTTCAAGAAAAAAAAAATTATCCGCTCATTAGCACACATACTTTATAAATCTAACATGTAAGTAGAATGTTAAAAAAAAATGTTAATAGAAATTAGAAAAATCAAGTTCTTAGAAACGAGTTTTAAATCACATACTCCCCCTCTCCTCTAAGCACTGAAATCTATACTTTCTTAAGACAAAATAATTTAATATTTTAACACCACCTATTATTTCACATTTACTTGCAATTATACACATATAAAAAAAATATTATTATGTATGTGTGTGTTTTATCCCAAAATAATAATACCATCAAAAAAAAAAAATTACACATTAATATTTCATAACTGTAAAATTAATAAACAAATAAATTTTGATACATTCAAAATCATTTATGTAGTTCAAAGCTATTATTATTAAGACATTCTTGGTTTCAATCGATCTGAATTGTCTTTAAAAGTTCTTTAAATAAAATATGTCACTTTATTACTAAATTTTTATTAATACTTTGATTTCATAAAGAAAATAGATATAAAAGTCATATTACCAATCCAAGGGTTCACTTGTCTTGTATAATGTCTATACTTGGCAGCAACAATTTCCGTGTTTCTTTGGAACAATCTCTTTCTTGAAGTATATAATTATTTGATGATGATGATCCTATTGAGGTTACTTGCCTTAGTGGATAATTTGGAAATCATTATATCAATTTTTCTTCTCTTTCTGTCAAACATATGAATTTCCTGGATTTAAACTCAGTTGCTGGAACAATTAATTGGACTTGATGATTAATATTTATTAGTAGATTAATTTATCTTTTTAATCCCCTCCGAATGCAGGTGAATGTTTTCTTCATGCTATTTAAAAACATCTTATTTCTTTGGTCAGTTGAAAGGTGTAGAATATTATTTTTAGACAAGACATCTTTTTTCCTATATGATGTGCAGCTTCAAAGATTGTCAGGCAAAGATGGGACATAAATATAATTTTTCTAGCCAGTCATTTCTTATATTTTCAACATTCAATTTAATAGTCTAATAATCTGAATCATAATCACAATAATAATAATAATAATTCAACTGATTTTTTTTCAGACAGCTTTTATATCGATTCTTGAGACAATTTAAACCAATCAGAGATAGCATCACTTGCTATATTTGGACAAATTCATTTTAATTAGATCTCTAATTTATTTTCAACTAAATTGTTTTTCAACTGAAGAGTTCAATCTTTTTCCCAGGACCACAAAAAATCCCACACCTGTCCTTTTTTTCAGACACCTTTGTTTTCAGCAAAAAAATAGACTTGATCTTTTTTTCTGACTTTTTTTTCATGTCTATCTGCAATATTTAAAATTGGAGTTTCTTTCCCGTAATCTCTAGGTGAGACTATTTCAAAATCAGACCTCACAGAAAGTTTAAGCTCCAAATAACAAATAATCACTTACAAAAACAAAACTGCTACAAAAATAGATATCTGATTCAACAGATATTCTCTCTTAACACAAAATTGCAAAAAAAAAATAATTTGACAGATTTAACCCTTCTAGTACAAACTGTTGAATAATAATAAAAAAATAATTTAACAGATTTTCTCATTTCTCTTTCAATATTTAATAAATGTAAATTTATGTATGTAATGTACATACATACTCATTCAGATTATTTATAAACTGACATTAAAATAGTATAATTGCTAGCTTAGTAATTATAACCCTTTATTTGCAATTAAATCCTTAGCTTTTAAATCTTCATTACAATTATAGACAAGAAAAATAGAAGTATAGAATAAGACATTAAAATTGATCAGGCATAGGTTAGTTTTAAAGAAAGTCAAAGTGTTTAATATTTGAAATATAAAACAATTAAATAACTTACACATACATTGCCTATACGTATGCATTATAACTTTGCTTTTTAACAGAAAAACTAAATATTAAATAGTTTAAATGTGTGTATTACCTTTCTATCAACACACAAACAAATAAAGCATATAATTGTTGACCCACTCTCTCTCTGTTTAAAGCTTTTAAAACTGGATCTGGTAGAGTTTGAACTTAGATGCCCTACAGCTTCTTTTATGGTTATATAAAAATGTGATGATGATTTTGTTTTACATTTTCCTACATGCACATTACTATAAATTTAGCTAGTGACTAAATTGTAATGGCACAATATATATATATATATATATATATATATATATATATATATATTAAATAACCAGTAAACAACATTTATTTTAAAATAAAAATATAAACATTACTTTTGTCATAAAGAATATACTCACGTCCTGATTTGCTCTAATTACGTCCAAAAATTTTTTTTTACGTTTAACTAGACAGTTTTAAATCAAAGACATTATACTGTAACAGATAAGTTATTCTCTAAAAGATTGCAATTTTATATAAGACTTTTTTTATTACCTAGAAATAATTGTTAAATGTTTTTCGAATAATTCGAATTTTCCAAAATACATTCAGTTGTTTGTAATAAAACGCAAGTTAGTTTATAACATACTGGCTACTCTGAATGTAATTATTTTCCTCTCTTCACCAAATGTTATTATTCTAAAGAGTAACAGTACTATCATAGAATTTAGGAATTTTTTAAATATGATATTATAATTACTTAGAGCAACAACTGATAATATAATCTAGTTGATTGATGTGACACCTTAAATACAATGTTCATGTATCTAAACATCTAGGTATAATTTTTATGCTAGTTTGGTTACTGTTCATAAAACCGTCTAAAAAAAAAACATTCAAAATGCTATGCTATATATTTACTTTCCTGGTATTAGTTGAATATATTTGAAAAATTTAAATTTTGATTTTTTAAAATAAAAGTAATTAGATCTAGTTGATAGAAATAAACCAACAATAATTATAAATAAATTTTTAATATGTTGTTTGAAATTTTCTAGATCATTATAAAAATGAACAAGGATATAACATATAAAATAGTTAGTTATACAATAATTAGTGTTATCTAAAAATTTGATGATAATGTAGATCATGTGATAATATATTTTATAGCCTGAAAAATTAATTGTAATCCATATTTTATAGATAATTTTAAAACAAGAAAATGTAACATGACTTAAGCTTATAGATGATAAAACCAAGTGACGATTTGTTATTTTGTGACAATCCATATTAAAAAACAAAGTTTCTATAGTTATTAAAAACTAAGGACATGATAATGAATAGATATTGAACCAGTTTTAAATCTATCTATCTATATATAAGAGACTTGGCTTAGATTAAAAAAAAGTTTTAAATTTTGTTAATAGCCTTGTAGTTAAAAAAGGATAGATGTTGGAGGAACAGTTCATTAGATCCAAAAATTCCAGATGCACTAGACTTAGTTCCAAAACTTCCCAATGATGAAGTCCATTAGTTAGAATATATGTTGTTATAAATAGGTCTGTACAGAATAAATATTTATTATGCAATAACATCTATTAAATTACTCAAATTTACATTAATAGTAAAATATATTGAGATATTTCTGAATCTTACTGCATTCATTAATATACCTATCCAACAGACAATCAGATGTCATGATATCCATCTAAATGACAATCAAACCTAAACATACAACAAAGATTTTATGAGAAAAGGGCAGCTAACCTTCTTTCAGCTTTTCTTTCTATATATTTATGCCAGTCATAAGTATTTAGATTTGAAAGTTTGAAGCTTTAAATATCTTCACAAAAAAGTCACTGAGTCTAAATCATAAACATACAATGCAGAATCCTATGATTTACTATATAGCAGTTTTTAGAATACACAACAGGCAGTAAAGTATGTAAATAATATTTTATTTTAAATAATATTTTATTTTGATTGGCTGTCAGATAGGTATTTTAATGAGTGCAGTTTGATTCAGCAGTATCTCAATTTATTTCAATTTTCAACTATCTGCACTTCGCAAATTAAAATATTATTAACAGTAAAACTGGAGTAAAAAAAAGGTGATTAAGAAACATCATAATATAATGGTTTAATCAAATGTTTTGTCATGCAAAAATGATATTAGAATTTTCCACCAAAAGTAAACTTGCACTCAGTAAATAATGTAACACTTAGAAGGTATACAAAAACACATGAATTATTTTTATGAAATGTCACTTACAGATATAGCCTTTTTTGGTTGATTAAAGATTTTTTATTATCACATTTGGAGACTTTACACATTTTAAATTAAATGCAAATTTATATTTTATTTAAAAAATGAATAAAAAATGTAAATAAATTGAAAATTTTAAACAATACATGGTCTCTAATATTAATATGAAATATTTATTTTCAGTAATATTTATTATGCATAATTAATAATAATGCTTCCTTTGAATACTATATAAACTGAATGTTTAGCATAAAATTACAGAATAAATATGACCTGCATATTACTTTATGTTATTCTATGGTAGAATACAATACACAACATTATAAGTGGATTTATCATTACTAAGAATTATATTATACACAATTTTGTTTTATGGTAAGTGCATCAATATATATCTAAACAAAACTAGTTTAATCTAACTATTAACTTTTTGAGAGGCCAAACTACAATATGAATGAAATACATCAAATAATTTTACTGAATTTTTTTTTTTTCATTTTTCAGCTATTTAAGAAATATCCAAAATGTAACTGCCCTTCACGATAATTTCACATTACTGTCTTTTTTTATTTATTTATAAAGTAATGATTGTCTCTTGCAAGAATGATAAACACTGAAAATGCATTAATACTGTATTTAATATTTTTAACATTGTCTTCATGGTTGAATTAAATTTGGATTTTCAGGCTTTAGAATGAAGACAAACTGTGACTGGCACATTCAAATTTCTAAGAAACATGATTAAAAAATGTAAAGTTTCAGAGATTTATTGATATGGAAAATATTTTAATTAAATTTACATTAATTCCCTATCACTTTACGTTGGCCAATATCTGACACAAGCAATGATAAATGATGTCATCAGATATTATGTTTAATAATATCTTGAAAAATATAAATAAAAAGACAATGGTAATATGTGTAAGTACTGTGTAGTGCTGTCACAAATACATGATAAAACAAGTCAATAAATTTATGTTTGCATCAAATAATTATAAAAATAACATTTTAGGAGGATATTATATAAAAATGTAATTATAGCATTCTAATTCTCAAGCAACATGGTGTAGTATATAAATTTGGACAGAACTGCATGTAGACACAAAATACTGTCACACAGCTTTAACTCAGATCATATACTAAAATTTACATATTACAAAACTTATACTATTAGGCAATTTGCATTTATATTATTATTGTTAGATCAAATTTATCAATCCATTATACACATATAAAATGTTAAGTAGTAATAATGATCAAAGCAAAGAAAAAAAACAATGTATGTAAGCACATTTTTCAATGTTTGGAAAAAAATTGTGAAGATCATCTAAAAAATGTATATTCTAATATATATACATATTTTAAAATATCATCTACATAATTTTTTTTTTCAAAAATAGTACATAATTTTCCATATATGTAAATGAATACACCAATTTTTTTTTTTTAATTTGTCTTTTTATATGACTATTATAAACATAAAATAACACCAACATTTTGATTATTTTATAATATAGTCTGTTTCAAGGAACACCAAAAATTAAAAATACAAATATATAATAATAAATATAAAATAGGATGTTAATAGAAAAGAAAAAAAGAAAATAATAGATTTGTTAATTAAATGGTTTTAGGATGTTTTGAATGGGTATATAAATGCAAAAAAAAAACAACTATAAGGTTTTGAGATTGTTGGTAATAGAGAAGGTATTGAGCTAAAGATATTTTTTTAGTGTTTTTAATGTTTTTGGATTTGTTTGGAATAGGTGATATTTTATATTTATTATTATTATATATTTTTAGTTTTTAGTGTTCCTTGAAAAAGTGTGTATTATAAAATAGTTGAAACCATGTGTTATATTATATTTATAATATTCATATAAAAAAACAAGTTTTAAAAAGAAGTTTGGCACACACACACACACACACACATATATATATATATATATATATATATCTATATATATAATAACCAAGCCTAAGGATTCAATCCCTCTTGAATCTCATGGTGTCTATCAAATCTCATGTAAAAATTGTAAAGCTTCTTACATAGGTATGAGTAATCGTCGCATCAGTGTTAGGAGAGATGAGCATGCTAATGCAGTTAAACAACACTCATCATCATTAGCACTCTCACTCCATACTATAGATTCAGGTCATAACATTGATTTTTCTAGTACCAGTATCATATCCAGATGTGATAATCTCTACCAATGCAAAATTAGAGAAGCCATTGAGATACTTAAAAGGCCAGATTGTATCAATAAGTGAGATGAAACATGCAAACTTCCTCCTATTTGGAAATATTTTTTTTAAAAAAAACATTCCTAATTTTAACATTTTTTGCTATTGGTGGAATTTAACATTTTATTCAAATCAGTGATTGTAGCGCCTCTACAAATGTTTTTGTACCTTTTATAACTCTGTGGATGGCTTGTGTAACCAAGTTGAAATGTCAATATATTAATATTAAAAGTTTTTAACACGGATGAACCTGAAAAAGAAGTATTTTATATATATATTGAACCAACTGATAAAAAGACCCAACCTGCTCCGAACAACCATTAACAAAAAACAACTACTATTAACTACTATTACTACTATTATTATTTAAAATTCTATTTAACACTTACTACCTTCACTTCTCTTCATATTCTATAAAACTTACAATTTAAAAATTATTACTTAAATTTATGGGAAATAACAAACACTAAGCATCGACAAATAAAATATTAACTAATATTTTATGATATTTTGTCCTCCTAAATTTCCCTTTCAGACAATGGTTGGTTTTCAGGCAAAGTGTCAACTATTATCAATAGCAAACTATTAACAACATTCAACACTTGACTAACAAATTTATAATGATCAAATAAACACTTTATTATTATTTTCAAAAGAAGAAAGAAAATCGTTTAGGTGCTAGCTAATTACATTAGAATTAGCATGTCCATCTGATCAGCACAATCTGGTGCTTGAAACGTCCTCTAGCTCAGTCGGTTCCAACCACCCACTAATAAACAAACAAAAGGTATCTTAAATGCCCTCCAGTTTTGAACTGCTACTACTTTCTGAAACTAAAATAATTTTTCCCTGAACCATTCAAAATAATATTTCTCTCCTTTAAAACTAATAATAACAACATTATACTGAATGCTAAACATTTATAGATTTAACTTGGCAAATCTTTTCTAAATACTATTATTAATGATTGGATTTTTTCCCTCCTACTCTTATTAAGAAAATTAATATTTATACTTACCGGCACACATCAGAATAAACATAAATATTTTAAGAAAAATAATTCAAGTGTTTTACTTTATTTTCAAATAAATGCATCATTTTATCTTATAATGAAACACACATACACTTCTTTTTTTTAAAGATTAAAATAAGCATTTTAATATATTACTTTAGCAAATAAATTATACACGTTACATCATATTTTATTATTATTATTATTATTTAAGTTTAAGTTTAAAAATCAAATCACACATATGTGCATGCCAAAAATATTATTTAATAGCAGCTGCTTTTACTTATTTTATTATTGAAAATATTATCTTCTGAAGTTTAAAGTTTTTTTTTTTTTATATTTAATTCAAAAAGTTCAAAAGTTCTTTCAATAAAGTCTATCTTTATTTTTAAAGGAAATCAGAATGTTTAGATATCAAAGTCAAATAATTACCTAGGTTTTTAAATACGACAGAAACAGTATAATGGAATTATCTCTTAACTCATCGATGACTGGTAAAATTCTTTCATAGATCCTGTGTCCTAATATTTGCATGGCTGGTTTGACATTCTCACATTCTGCTGTCTGTGTAGTCTATTTTAACATGATTACCATTCAAACTAATCACAGATCTTAGATGCGTAGAGAGCGGCTTTTCAGTCAACTGTGAATACATTGGATTTTAACAATACAACATTTTTGGAAATACTACTTCAAAATATTTTATTAAAATAAGAAAGTCAGAACCAAGAATGAATAAAAATTGAGCTATTTATACTATTTTAAACAATGGAAAACTTTATTTTTAGCAGCGTTCGTCTTGTGAAATAAAATCAGCTTCTAGCATCTACTTTTTATTAAAAATTGCATACACACACGCACATATATTTATTTATTTATTATAAGATAAAACAAAATCTCTTTATTATTTTATTAAAAATTCATTCAAAATATTAAATAATTTATTTATTACAATATTTTTTATTTCTTTTAGTCAAAAAAAAATCTTTTATTTTAAACAGCTTATTATTTTAAACAGTGTTTACAGTTTATTTTATTAAATATAAAATTCCCCTCTCCCCCTTACTCTTTAGTTTTTACATTTTATTCTCTTAATTTTAAACTTTGATATGTAATTAATTTATTATGAATTCCATGTTTAAAAATGTTTAAAAATATAAATGTACTTTGGTACTATATATATATATATATATATATATATATATATATATATATATATATATATATATATATATATATATATATATATATATATATATATATATATATATATATATATATATATATATCATCAACCATTATCAATCCACTGCAGGATGAAGGTCTCTCCAAGTTTAATCCATCTTCTCTGATCTTTAGCTTCTCTTTTCCACAACACCCCTGCACATTTTCTTCTTTCATCCATCCATCTCACATGTGGTCTCTTTCTGGGTCTTTTACAATCTCTTGGAATCCAGTTTAAAATTTCAATTGTCCATCTATTATCATTTCTTCTAGCAATATGTCCAGCCCAACTCCATTTCAATCTTTTAATTTTTTCAATAAGATCAGTAACACCTGTTTGTTGTCTTACCCATACATTGCATTTTCATTCTCTTCTTGTTACTCCCAACATACATCTCTCCATACTCCTTTGAGTGGTCTGAAGTCTCTGTATTGCTCTTCTATTAAGTGTCCAAGTCTCAGATCCATAAGTAAGAACTGGTAAAACACATTTGTTAAAAACCATTCTTTTCAAACACATAGGCATATTTCCTTTTAGTATCAAGTTATTTCTACCAAAAGCACTCCAACCAAGTTTAATTCAATGATTAATTTCCTCCATTATGTTTCCATCTGTATTAATAATCTGACCTAGGTATTTGTAACTGTTAACTTCTTCTAATTCTTCATAATCAATCTTTATTTTCATATTTTGAGCAAATCGATTAAACATTACTTTAGTCTTTTTAACATTTATCTTTAGTCCTACTTTTCTACTTTCATCTGCTAACTCCTGCAACATTTCCTGAAGCTCTAAGCATTATTTGCAAAAACAACTACATCATATGCAAAATCTAAATGACTTAAATACTCTCCATTTACTTTCATTCCTTTAGTTTCCCATTTTAATCCACAAAATACTTCTTGCAGCACTGCTGTAAAAAGTTTTGGAGATATGGAGTCACCTTGCCTTACACCTTTCTCAATGTTGATTTTTCCAGTATCATTATGTAATCTAATTGTTGCCATTGCATTTTTATAAATATTCTTTAAAATATGACAATATCCTGGATCTATACCTTGATGATCCAATGCTTTAATCACTGAAGAAATGTGTATAGAATTGAATGCTTTTTCATAATCTACAAATTCAAAACATAATGACAACTCATATTCATTTGTCCTTTCTATGACTTCTCTCAATACCTGGATATGATCTATTGTACTAAAACCACTTTTAAATCCAGCTTGTTCTCTTGGTTGGTGGAAATCCAAAGTTCTCTGTAGACGAGTTGTAATTATCTTGGTAAAAATTTTATATAAAACTGATAAAAGGCTGATAGGTCTGTAATTTCTAATATCTTCTTTATCACCTTTTTTAAATATTAATATTATTACTGCATTCTTCCATTCTTCCGGTACATCTTTATCATTTAATTATTTGGTATATAACTTTTCTAAAATTGTTTCTATTTCTTCACCTCCTTCTTTTAATATATCAATTATAATTCCATCATTTCCTGGAGCCTTTCCTTTCTTCATACATTTAATTGCATGTCTCACTTCTTCATTTAAAATTCTGGGCAATTCGGAAGATGTAATAGATATAGGATGTACTTGTTCTTTATTACTATATAATTTTTGATAAAAATCTTCTACTAATTTCATGATGTCATCTCTCTTTGTAATAATAATTCCATCTTTTTTTCTTATTGCAGATATAAATTTCCTATCAATACCAAAATTGTTGTTTAACATTCTTGAGACTTTTATTTTCTTCTACAGCTTTCCTTGCTATTTCACAGTTATACTTTCTTATATCATTTTCAACTCTTTTCCGTACCATTTTACAAAATTCATATATATATATTATAATGCAATGGGAAATTAGGTGACCCAGTGGATGGCAAACAATATGATGGTGGTGTGGTGGAAAATCATCATCAACCCCAAATAATTAAAATTTCAATTAAAATTAATTTAAATAATGAGATAAAATATTAAATTAGTAAAGTAAAATATTGAACTTTGAGATATTGAAGTAGTGTTTAATATCTAAAACATATATAAGTAATTTTATATATTAAAAAGAGAATGAAATCATAGAAACTCTTTGAGAGATCAGCCTGATTAACTTGTTAGAATCATTAAAAGTATGATTAAATAAATTATTAACATTAAAATAATTAAAAGTAATACTCATCATTATGGGTGATCAAAATCAAAAATAAATGAACAGTCATTCTAGTAATTGGATTTGAAATAAATCTACTGTAGACCAGGCTAACTATTGTGTCTTTGTCAGCTTGTGGCAATTATTTAATCATTAATTTTGATGCACCAACTAAGTGTTCATCCATTTGAATATGCAACCATAAAAATAATGCTAGGATCTTAAAACATGCTGAGAATCATCATTGTTATGGCCACATATACCATTAATGTACTGGCCAACTATAAACATAATTTCTAATAGACTAAACTAAATAAAATATAGGTGCATGGGTTTTGAAAAATTTAATGCTCATGTCAAAACCAAGACAATGTTATACTGAAATTCCCCTGCACTAAAATGCATCCCCTTTCATATGTCAGATCATTATGCTCAAATCTACCCCAAAGAACATAAGCTCTATAACTGTATTATGATCAAGAGAATTAAGTTTACTGGAATAATTTTGACAATTTAATACAAATTTATTAATAACAATTGAAAAATAATATCAAGGTTTCTAAATAGGGCTATACACAAATAAACTTTCTGATTTTGACTAATATAGAAAAATAAAACTGATTTTGACTAATAGAGAAATATAAAACTATTACATTTATGATTTACAAAATTACTACAAAATTCAAGTTATTACATTAATTTAAGGCATGTTCATATACAATACCTATAGATATACACACATACATGTTGTTTAATTTTTGGACATATTTGAATGGTCACAACATAATTATAAAAAATTACGTTACATAAAAATACTATAAATGATTAAAATTTACCTATACATGTCCACATGTCACTCATTGGTTTTTACACATAGATGTGCAGTACAATTGATGTCTATATTTCAATCATCATATAAAATTCAATAAATGTCTAAAATTTTAAGTTAAATGATATAAATATCTCATACTATGTTATACATGTCATCACACTGATGTGGGGAATAATTTATTATTTAATATAAAATATTTGATGTGTCATAACTTATAAGTAAAATTCAGTTTTATACATATTTAATAACATTTAACATATATATGTGTGTGCGCACCCACTGTCATGCACATCATAAATTTTAACTTCTCAAGATAATAAATGAAATTAATTTTATATGTAATTAATTATTAATTTAACATATATTTTGTATGCATAGAAATGTATGTGCACAATGGATTTTATAATATATATTTTAACTTGTCATGATAATAAAGTTATTAAAATATAGATTTTTACAATTAAATTCAATATTGAAAAAATATATAAAAATATGAATTATGTTATTTAATTCTAAAATAACATCAATCCCCTTGACCATTGATAAAAGTTAAATTTTATATCAGAGCCATTTTTCTTTTTTATTACTTTTTGGCAGGTTACTCTAAAAAAATTTGTTTGTAGATTATTTCTTCTTTTAAAAAATAACATCAGCATTTAATAGATTTTGTTAATTAATTATAACACTTTTAGAATCATCTATTCTTTACTTTTTTATTTTTAATCCAAGCAAAATTATTACTCACATTTTTGTGTTTTTTTAAATATAGATTTTAAATGATTTAAAATTATTTTCTCTATATATGTATCACTATCACAGGTTGTTTATAATTATAATAACTTTAAATTTATCTAAGAATGTTTTTAAGAATGTATTTTAAATGAATTATTTAAAAATAACTGACTTTATATAAATATAATGTGATGCATTTATTTGTGATTCCTTGCATCTACATACATCAGCATACATATAATTTAATTTGCCAACTGATGTTTTCTCTTGATGGGGGCCAGTCCAAGATTATCTCATCAGAAAAGATATAATCCAGGAATTGATATCATAAATGATATAATCAGTTTACTGTTGAACATACTTGGTTCCACTTAGACCTCAGGTCAGCAAACTATCTTATCTATATTTAAGGTTACAGACAGAGGATTGGATATTTTTCTATGTGCATCTAAATTCTCACATGGTAAACCAACAGGAGATGCCTCATTCATCTTGACTTTCGCTACCTCTGATCTATGGCAACTTTCTTGTAACTCTGGAAACCAACTCCCCTACTTTGCCAACTCTTCTCAAAATATCACTGGCTAACTATTTTAAAAAACAGTAAACTATTACTGTATTTATATCCATCCTTTTTATATTAGGTTGACCAAAACACATTAATTAAAAACATTTTTCTTATCTCTCTAATCTCTTTGAAAGAAATGTTTGACAGTTGTATCAAGGTGTGATATACAAAGATTTCTACATAGATAAGACATTTTTACAATTATCAGTTATATTATCATAATATATGCTTGTTTTTACTTTCAAAACCATAATTAAATAAAAATATTTATCAGACCTTTTTACAAGTTTTAATTTATAATAAAATTCTATTTTAAATTCGGAATTATTTAACCTTTTATAGTTGTTATTATTCTCAATGCCATATAGAAAATATCTTTAAAAATTATGTCTGTGTTTATTTCTACTTTTGTTTTATTTTATAGATGTATATGGGCACACACACAACTATGTTGTTGTATGCCATGTAACCTAATATACGTATGTATATGTGTGAACATGTGGGTAAAATTAAGCATTACAATAATTATTCATCTGTCTATTGCTTTTACAGAACATAATTTCTAAAATTTCAAATTAATAAAAAATTATTTCTGATCAATTTTAAAAAAAAAATTAGTGTTCATCATGTTATCAATGCAAAAAGAAATTAGCAAAGTAAATTAATTTTCAATGTAATAAAAATAATTTGAAATACAAAATGTAGGAAATAGACAATAATTAAAAATAAACTACACCTGGGTTTCTATTTATGTGGATTTATTTAACACAATTTTGAAGTTACATGATTCACATTTCTCTGGAAGTCAAACTTTGATAATGCGCTATTACTTTAAATAATAAATTTCGCGCACTTACGTCATATTGAAAGTAAACGCACATTATTGAAATTCGACTTTCATCATAGTAATTTCAATATTTTCAGTGCTTTATAATACTAAGATTTTATGCAATAATGAAATTAAAATCATGATTTCCATATTTTATGTATACACATATTAAATTTTACAAGATTATAATGTAAATTGTTCAAACATTGTGCGTGTTAATTTTGGATTTTAAATCACATTCTGTTTTTGCTTTTTAAAAAAGAACATAATCAATTATTAATCATTTAGTGTCCGCAAGTTTATTTTTAAAAGGTGAGTAATAGCAGTGGGCACAATTAAAATTGAAAATTAAAAAATTAAAGACAAAATGAAGAATTTAATTTTTAGTTGTTATATTAATTACTAATTATGTTGTCACCAGAAAACCATTAACACAACATGAGACTGACATTGGTGCTAGTTGTATTTCCATTTGTGCAGAATCTGATGTTTTACCAGTTTGAAAATGAATCTGTTTATCGACAAATAATGATAATAATTAAAACATGTATAAAAATGTAAATTTTTGTAAATTATGCATAAAAATATATTGGTTTGAAAAAATTAAATATTATAGTTAAAAAAAGTTTGTCTTGTATCAATTTTTTTCAAATTTGAAATTTTTTATTAGTCATATTTTATTTCCTTATTTTTTTGTGTGAATTTTAAAGTAATTTTATTGGTGCTTTGCATTTATGTGATTTTTGAAAAATCACAGTCCTCATCCCCCTTTTTTCAAGATTACGTCTATTTTTGCGTGATTTCGTTTGCACGTGTTTTCTGAGGAACCTATCTATCATGTAAAATGAGACCCAGGTTATATATTTTTAATTTTTTGTGATAATTAATTGAGCATATAACTATGTATTTACTTTTACAAATAATTTTGGAATCCTATTAAAAAAGTTTTCCCAAAACTCCACAAAATCTCCAACCAAACCTGAATTTCTTCATATATTAAAAGATTAATAGTGCTTTTCATTGTTTCTTGAAATGCTTTTTCATAAAAAATATTAAATCCAATAGTAATTTGCATACTGACATTTTTAAAAAAAAAACTTGACACAATGTCTTATTAAAAAAAATCCATGTTTGTCATTTTTTTTTGTTAAAGTATGTGTATTTAAAATCATGGATGATAAGCTCCAATATATACATAACTAATTATATTTGCAAAGCAAACATTTCAGTTTTGGTAGTATTGAATTAATTCATTAATCTATAACTTTTGTGAAAAGTGAATTGCAAGTGCAAAAACTTTTATTTTTAAACAGTAACTTTGGAAAAATATAATTGTATTCATAAATATAATATTCAATAGTATTTTTATTTATGAATATTAAATATTAATTTTTTATTTTTTAGATAATGTGGTATAACAAAATTTAATTATTATTTTTGATTATGAAGTGTTAAAATTGGCCTTTTTAGAAGTTCATCTTTAGCTAAACTATGATTTTTGTTGTTCTTGTATGACAACAAAGACAATCCAGTTACTTATTTAACAATTAAAACACAAACTATATAGCTTTTAATACAACATTGCAAAAGATATGAGGATTGTTTTACATCAAATTCAAATATAACAATTATTAAAAATATTTTTTTTATAAAAATCTATAGATTTCTATTATTAAATATGTAAAGCCCATGTTATCTAAAAAATGTTTAATTGTAAAAATCTATCAAAATTTATAATTTAGATTATAAATGATTTATTTAATAAATTTCTCTTTTTATTTCTTCTTAAAAGCATCTCTTATTATGAAATATAGTCTGCAGTGTACAATTTTATCTTTATTTTTTGTTACATTCTTCTCCATTTTATTTAATTCATTTAAGAAGAGTATGACATTCAAGATATCTCCTCAGTGTCATTCATTGTTACTTTATATGATTTTTTATATGTATCTCTTTGTTTATGTAAAACCAAAAAATAGGAGGTTTATTTTCCAATCATCATTCATTTGATAGTTGTACTCAAATTTTTCAATAAAATTTTATTATAAATTATTTGTGTATCATTTTTTATTGGGCAATTTTGAATTCAGACAATTCTCATTAATCTTCTGTAGCACATATTTCAAGTATCAAGATTCTTCACACTGAAACTTTGGCCACAACTTATTTATTTATTTGTTTTCATATTTGCATAATACAATAGTAATAATTTGCAAGTTAGCTAAATCATAATATAAATGAATCATTAAATAATATTTAAATATCAGATGCTGAATGCATGCATATTTAAATGGAATACTTGAAAGATAGGCAATAATATGTTGCTTTATTTTTCCAAAATATATGCTGAAGTGAAAATTTTTATGGTTAAAAAAATTTGACACATATTGTTTATTTTTGATATAATGCTAGCATTAACAAGAAGCAAAGATATATGTGAGTAAATCCTAAATATAATCTATATTGACATTTATCCCCATAGAAAGAGCCTTTATGTGAGGCTTTATCATACTAATCATTATCATATTATGAATAATACTTTTATTAACATCAACTATTTACTATAGCAATCTTGAAAAAAAATCCATTTTTTAAACAAATGAGTATTTTTTTTAAATGGTAGATATTTTCTAAAATTATGAATATGATAATGTACTGACATCTTGAAAGCAAATCATTCTCATATAATATAACAACACACAACACAAGAAAAAATAATGTATAAGAATTATTAATTAAATAATTAAAAATAATATTTGATGATATAAGCTAATAAAATCACTTTTTATACAGAAGATAATATGCCTTGACTAATTTTTATTTCAGTATTCTTATAAAGAAATCTATAATATGATTTTTAATATTGAAGTCAATGATTTTTATTAAAAATTTAAACAATCTCCACAAAAAATAAATTTTATTCAGTAGATAATTAAAAGTAAATTTTCACAATATATAAAAGTTAAAGGGTAGTCAAAATATGTTTTAAAATGTGGTTACTACCTAAAGTTAAGTAATATTTATTTAGCTAATTATTATTTAATATTTTATACCAATAAAATTATTTTTCTGAAACAATAAATGCCCCAATGTCAATTTTCTTGCATTCTCTTTTCAAGTATATTAAGTGATTTGGTAATGGCAGAACTATGAGAGATTTGAGCATTGTTTTATGAGTGACCAAGTGACCATGAAAATGTCTGGGTGTGCTATTTTATTATCTCTGTTTTTTTTAATTGTGCTAATTTGTTATGAAATGTTGATGTATGTTGCCTTGTATTATTTCCAAAACTGAATGTGCATCATTTTCACCAATATGCATAGAGCATGTATGTTGCTGCCTGGACGGTAGGGGTGAATATTCTGTATAATATGCTCATGATATCCTGCAGAGAGATGTTTGGTTGTCTGTAAGAATTAGTTATTTCATGCTAAATATTGTTTAATGCTGAGCAGTTGTAAAATTGACATTGTTGAGTTTCTTTTGCTTGGTGGCATAGTGTGCAGAAGGGGTCTATTTTTTGTACACAAGTATCTTTATGTTAGGAAGTATGATGCTGGCAAGGCATATAGATTTAGTCTAAGAAGGAAATCAAAAAAATTTGGGCTCCACGGGCCATTTTTTAATTTTTTAAGTAACTGTCAGTTCGTTATTCTGAATTTCTGTATGGAAATATCTGGTGTATGTCCCAGGTATACCAATGTAGAGATCTTACAATATAAATATTTTATTTGCAGTGATATTTGAGTATGTGTGGTTCTAAACTGGCTTATAACTGATGATAGGTATCAAGGTGAAGGTGGTGGTTTGTCTATAGGTATTATTTGGATTAGACATTGAAGATCTGGAAAATGTCTGAGGATGGCTGTTATAAGGTTTGTGGTTTTCTGTATTTGAAATATATATATATCGGAAGAGCATATATATATATATATTTCAAATACAGATACACAATGGTTTGGGAATACACAACATATATATATATATATATATATATATATATGTTGTGTATTCCCAAACCATTGTGTATTGTGAGGTAACTAAGAATTTTGCAGATACTGACACTGTCTTTCTATTCCACAGATGTTTATTGCAATATGAAGTGATTTTTATGTGAAAGCTTTGGAGAATTGAATTAAAGGAAAATAGAAGATAATCTTGGTGATAGACCAGCTGATTGAATAATTGTATTTAGCATGTATTGAGAGGTATGCTTTTGATAATAAAGCAGTGATCTATTGTGCTTCATCTTTTAACTTGTTCTGGATTTTTTCCTCCTTTGTGTTAGTCGCCATATAGAAAGAAAAGCCTAGGAAAGAAGATGGGTTTGCCTTGATAAATTAGTGTAAATGGCTTACTAATGTGTAGTGACCAGACAAAAGTTGTGCTGATTAAATTTTAGATGGTGTATTGATTGGAAATTCTTGAAGTATTTTCTGTAGTATTGGTATCTGCTTTCTAGATGAAAGGAAGACTGTGATGTCATCCCTATATGCAATGCAGGCTATATGTTGTAATGCACCTGGCATTTGAATGCCTTCAAAAGTCTGCTGGATTTTGAGTATGAGTGAGTTGATGTAAAAAGTAAATAGCTTTTATCAGAATGGATAATCTTGGGATATGGATTATGTGAGGATGAATGGTAGAGAATTTTTGCTATTGAGCGTTATATGGATTTCTCTGCTATGTAATAGGTTTTCAAGCAGGTACAAATGTTTGTGGCCTTTGGTATCAGATAGCATGTTAATTAATATATTAATGTCAACTGAGTGAAAGCCACTTCTATATCAAGCAAAAATTGCCATTGGTGCATACTTTTTTCAGTCCAAACTGAATTCAAAACTGTTTTGATTATCATCACAGCTTTCACAATAGATGATTGCTTCTTTGTACACTGGCTGTGTAAAATTAGTGGTAAAATATATGTTTGTAGGATATCTTTGATAATTTTTTCTTCAATTATTTTAATGTTAAGTGGTCGCATTGAAATGGGTCAGAAGTTGGATAATGTTGATATGGGGATTTATTTCTTGTTAAAGGGGTTGATTGCAATTTGGTATAATCTGCTGATGTCATGTAATAGGTGATTTGATAGGTCACACAAATATTGGCTAATGAACTGACTGAGATGTGCAAAAACAAATTTTGGGATTCCATGTCCTCCTCAGTGACATGCATTAGGTATTGATGCAGGTTAGTAGCAAATTCTGCTATGTTAAATGGAGTGTGTGTTTCTGGTTTTCCAAAAAGATCGAAAATAAATTTGACTGAGTGGTAGGTTTGTAGCTTTTGTTTGAAATCATGATAAATTGTTTTTAACATGTTATTTCTTGCATATACGAACCCCTGATAACTGAGTGTCATTGACACTCTGACAGTAGTAGATGTGTAGCCCAAGATCCAGTAAATATATTTTCTTCTCCATGTATGTTGTTGACTAAGGCAGATTTTACTTTTGTAATTGCCAGGTAGTTTTTCAGATGGGTACAGATATTACTGTATGTTTGCATAAGTGCACATATGTGTTGTTCACTGTTGTGTGATGTATTTATCATTGTAATCCATCTATGCATTTCATCAACCAGATCTAGTAATCTTGAGCAAGGGGGGAATTTGCATGTAATGTGATCTATATTAAATGATACAATATTAATGAATGCTAGGTATTTTGGATGGAGGTAAGTTGCATATTTTGGATTTTGTAAAGCATTATATATGTTTCTAAAAAAATAAATTCTGTGGTGGCAGCTGGAAGTAGTATTCTAATTGTTTTGCCACATGTAAATGCAGTTGTTTGAATTTATGCCAGGGTAAACAACATGATTTGTGCAGAATAATCAGAGAAATGAGATGGGTTGATGTTTATGCTGATTGGATGGTATAACACAGGTGGGTAAAAACACAGATGGATTTTTGATGTCTATGACCATTGTAAAATGTAATTGCATCACTTGACAGAAAACTCTTATCAATATTTGATGTAGCTACTTTATTGTTGTTGTTGCTGTTATTATTATTATTATTATTATTATTATTATTATTATTATTATTATTATTATTATTATTATTATTATTATTATTATTATTATTATTATTATTATTATTATTATTATTATTATTATTATTATCACATCATCACCAACACCATCATCATCATTACCACCACCACTACTACTACTACTACTACACTACTACTACTACTACCACTACTACTACTACTACTACTACCACTACATCCTACATACCACTACTATACATACTACTACTCACCACTACTACTACTACCACCACTACTACTACTACTACTACCACTACTACTACTACTACTACTACTACTACTACTACTACTACTACTACTACTGCTACTACTACTACTACTACTACTACTACTACTACTACTACTACTACTACTACTACTACTACAACTATTACTACTACTACTACTACTACTACTTATCACTACTACTACTACTACTACTACTACTACTACTACTACTACTACTACTACTACTACTACTACTACTACTACTACTACTACTACTACTACTACTACTACTACTACTACTACTACTACTACTACTACTACTACTACTACTACTACTACTACTACTACTACTACTACTACTACTACTACTACTACTACTACTACTACTACTACTACTACTACTACTACTACTACTACTACTACTACTACTACTACTTTAATTTTATCTTTTGAATTTGAAATGGCAGTTTTTCTTAATGACTATTGCTGTGGATGAGATATTTGGTAAAATAAGAAAAAAAAAACTATAAAACCTTTATTCAAGATATTTACTTACACTATTCAAAAATGTTTTTGATATAGTAAACTCATTGTAAATAATGCTATAATTTCTTAAAAATAATGAATGACAGTCTAATATAATAATGATCATCCAAATAGTTTGAGAAATATTGTGATGTTTTATATAAATGTATTAAAATTTAAATGACTGCTTTTATTGATATAATAATTTCCTAAATGTAATGTATATTTTGACAAAAATATTCAACCTGATGATGTTAAAATTACTGTTTTTAACCTGATAAACAAAAAAGCTGTTAGTTCTGATGACATACTTAGAGATATTTTAAAGTATAAAACTTTTTTTAAAAAAAGTTTTAATCACAATGTTATACTGATATTAAATATTTTAACTTTTTCACATTATAAAAAAGAGAATAGAAAAAAGCTGAAGTTAATATCATAGAATATCATCATTATTTAGTACAGAAATGTAATTTCAAAGATTTTATCAAACAAGTTGCTTCAAGTAATAATGTAATGATTCTTTATTACTAGAAACTGATTTAAGTAAAATATTAAAAACCACTATAGAAATTATTTGTCACTAGCCAAATGAGAAAAAAAGATAAAATACAAAACATGATTTTTTTAATATAATTGGAATTGAAATATCCATAGTCATTTACAAGTGAATACTAATGAGCCATAATTATAATGAGTAAAATCAATTGTAATAAGCAAGATTGAGGATAAGACAAAAAATAGATATCACTTGGAAAGAGTATTCATGCCATTTTTTGAATTACAAATACAATTACATCTATATCATGAACTGGTCATTATTTTAGTTTATTTAATACATTACAATACTGCAATCAAACTTATTCTTTCACAAAAGTTGCTTTTTGAAATGTATCAATACCAAGCTTAATTTTAAATATTCATTTTATTAAAACCTTTGCTAATTTTTTCCAATTAAACCTTACAATATTTCATTTTTTTAGATTGATTTAATGAAATTTTCTTTAAACAAAGAGATTATTTCATTTTGTAATACTTATATTCAAGTATTAAAAAAATAACTAATTTATCTTTGCTTCATGTTTTCCGTCTAAAAATTTGACATGTTTTTATAATAGTAGATTTAATATTTAGCACTCAAATTCAAAGATTTAAAACATATTGATTAGAATCATAATATTTCTATCCTATTTGTAAAAAAATACATTGCAGCCTGAATATTTTTTTTTATATTTTATTCATACAAAGTTCACTTTTGATTTCTTTACAATAAATGTGGCAATATAGCAGGACATTTTATAAAAGTTATATACGACTATGAACAATTATTATCTTGCAGTATTGTTTTATAAATATCCAAATTTACCTAAAACTTTATCAATATATTTAAAGTGAATCACTTTTGCAATGTGATAATTATACAGACCAATAGCTACTAAAGCAATTTTTTTTCATTACTGATTACTAATAAAATTGTTTTGTATTCAAAACCTTGATATCCTTTTTCAATTTGTAATAGCAATGTGAATTATCATATTGGAAATATATTTTTATTTTTATTTTTAGTTAATTTCATTTTAAAATGGAAACTTTGAGCTATTTATTTAATCTGCAACTTTGAACAATTTAAAACACTATTTTAAAAAGCTTTCATTTAAAACAAAAACAAAAATTAGAACAAATATTGAACTTTTTTTAATAATGGTTTTTCAAATTTTAACATATCAAAAATAAAGCTTTACTTGATATCATAATATAGATAAGCAATTAATTTCAAATATTATCACATACTTTTTCGTTACTGAGCCACATATATCAAATCAATAAATGCTGTGCATCCATTATATGGTTTATACTTATAATATATATGGTTTCGATTTGCCTAGCAACAACAATTATTAGAATGTTTTTGATGCTATAAAAATATCGTCCTACTATTCATAATTACTTATACATAAATGAAAGTAATAAATTTAATAAAGTTTTTGAAAATACTTTTGTTTACTGGATTCTATTATTATTACTACAGTATATACAGATCTGCAGTAATTATAATAGGATCCAGCATAGCATATATATTGTTATTGATATTGGGTTGGTTTAAGTTTTGAGTGTTTTAATATATATATATATATATATATATAGATAGATAGATAGATAGATAGATAGATAGATAGATAGATAGATAGATAGATAGATAGATAGATAGATAGATAGATAGATAGATAAATAGATAGATAGATAGATAGATAGATAGATAGATAGATAGATAGATAGATAGATAGATAGATAGATAGATAGATAGATAGATAGATAGATAGATAGATAGATAGATACACACATCCCATAATATTTTATTTCCTTTTACATTTTGTTGTTACTGTAGTTGTTCATTTTATTATATGTACACTTTCTTTTATACATTTAAAAAAAAGGTTTTTATAATTGACTTAGAGCTGTAGAAAATAAGTTTACTTTTTTTAGAAATAAAAAGTATACATTTGAGAATAAAAGATGAGATTAACTTTATCCTTTCTGTGAAGTTTTTGTTATTATGATTAACTTTATCCTTTCTGTGAAGTTTTTGTTATTATAAGAATGATTATTTTTAAGATTACTTTAAAATTATTGAAATATTTTCATAAATATTAAATAATATTTTAGTTCGAAATAGGCTTATTTTTTTATAAAGTAATAGCATAACATATACCAGTTATGAATAATTTAAAATGATATTATAAAATAAATATAATTAAATGCTTATTCATTATTAATCATGCAAATAGACTTCCTATACTGCTATGACTGGATCAACCAAAAAAATTTTAGTCCATAAATACTCCAAATAAGTTTGATTATATACCTACATTTAAAGTGCAATAGATAACATTCCTATATACTCCATTAAAATAATCTTAAGACATTAGCATTGATTTTGACATAAGTATTAATTAAAAAAAAAACATGAGTATTATATGAAAGTAGCACAGGGGATAATTGAGTACTAAAAGTTATAGAGGTGGCGCCACAATCCGTGGGTATTTCAAAAAATAAACTGAATGAGGTAGAGAAGAGAATGAAAAGTGGGAAGGCAAGAGGTTTAGATGGATGGGCAGCAGAGATGGTAATGAATTTAGGGCATAGAGCAAGAACAAAGTTATTATCATGTTTTAATAAGATGGCACAGAAGAGAGTTTTTCTGGGTAGTTTGAGTAATACAAGAATCAGATTATTATTTAAAGAAAAGGGTAAGGATCATAGAAAGTTAAATAATTATAGACCGATAGCAGTAACATCAGTTTTATATAAACTTTTCTCATATATGGTAGCTGGAAGAGTTGTAAAATGGATGGAAGAGAATAATATAGTGGGGGAAATGCAAGGAGGTTTTACATCAGATAGGCATATAGAAGATAGTTTGTTTGTAGTTATACAACATATGGAGATGAGTAGGTATTCAGGTAGAATGTTATATATGAGTTTTATAAATATAGAGAGAGCATATGATAGAGTAAATAGAAATAGATTATGGGTAAGGTTAGCAAATTTGGGAATGGATGAAGCTTTAGTAAATATTATAAAGAAATTATATGAAAACAATTATTATACATACCAATTAGGAGATATAGAATCAGTTAACGTTAAAAATGGAGTGGGATTAAGGCAAGGATGTCCTATGTTACCTATATTATTTTTGTTGTATTTGAGTGAAATGGACAAAGCAATAGAAAGACTAGGAAGAGGGATAGTGATACCATTAATAGGTGGCAAGGGAGTATATACTTTGTCAGGTCTTTTTTTGAAGATGATATCTTTTTGTGTGCAGAAAGAAAAGAAGATATGAAAATTATTTTGAGGACATATGCAAGGGTGGGTAAAGAGATGGGGATTAAATTTAGTGAAGAAAAATCAAATATAATGATAGTTAATACTGGAGAAAGAGAAGATGTAGAATTTTTATTGGGGGATATAAAGTTAAGTGTGGTGTATAGATGTAGGTATTTGGAAATCATCATATGTAATCAGGAAAATTGCTTGGATAAATGGCAGAAAAAAATGGTAAATGAAGCAAAGGAAAGAAAGGGTTTGGTAAAGAAATTAACAGTATTTTCATATAATAAATATGATGCAGCTAGAATTGTATGGAAGGGAGTTGCAGTAGCAGGGTTAGCATATGGTAATGATGCATTATGTGTTAGTAAGAGGGTTTTAGATTTTTTAGAGAAAGTACAAAAGGAAGTAGGAAAACATGCATTAGATGCAGAGATGTGGGCAACAAAGGAGGAAATTCAAGGAGAAATGGGATGGTCAAGTTTTTATATGAGAGATGCAAAAAGTAAAATGAAAATGTTTGGTAGGTTGCAGTTGATAGTAAAAGAAAAGCCAAAATAGTGTTTAATTGGGTTATGAGTAATGGGCAGGTAACAAGATGGGTGAGAAAGGTAATGCAGTATGCAAAAGATTTGAATAAAGAATTTTTATCAGTATACTTGTATAAAAGGTGGGATGATTGTGTTAGGAGGATTGATAGGTGTTATAGTGGTAGGGAATGAGATAAAAGAATAGAAGCATTAATAAAAAATAGGGAGTTGTAGAGATGGAGAACTAGTATGGAGGGTAAGAAGAGTTTAAATATATATAGAAGTAAACGGAACATTGGATGTGAGTTAATTTATGATAATAGTAAGGAAAGTAGTTTATTATTTAAGACTTGAATGGGATCTTTAGCAACAAGAGAATATACATGAAATGAAAAACTATGGGTGATTTAGAGTGCAAATTGTGTAAGGAAGGTATAGAAAATATTAGGCATCTGTTGATTGAATGTAAATGCTTGAAAGCAGAAAGGGTACACATAATGAAGTTATTGGAGAATAGAGATGAACAAAGTGATTATACAGAATGTGAGTTATTGGTTTTTATGCTGAGTTTGCAGAAAGATAAGGGGGATTTAGATATAAAGGCCATAGAGTTGACAAAGATTACGTTGTGGAAATGGGATGGGGCAGAGTATGGGTAGAGTGGGGAATAAAAAATAAAGTGGCTAACAGGTTTATCTGGGCATAATTGCTGAAATATTCTTGACTTCATTGAAGAAAAAGCCAAACCACATCACATTATATCACATCACTATTCAAGTAATTAAATTATACAGCACTACATTTTATTACTGCATTGTCACAACTTATCTTTTGCAATTTAACAAACTTGAAAATTATTATTAATATAAAATTTATTATTTTTATTGTATTTATAATAATATGTTTTTATTTATAATAGACATTTTGATTATTTATTATACGGGTCTTGCACAAATATTTTGAAATTTTGATATCCAAATTTATTATAATTTAAAACAGATAATGAAATACCATAATGTTTAATAATACATTTATGATTTAATACTAATATACCTATAAAAATATTTTATTTTATACGAAATTTAATAGTCAAACAATTTCACTAGATTTTATTTAATTTGTATTAATAAGTAGTTTGAATTAGAATTGAAATAGTAGAATAAATTATAATATAATATTGGCAAGTTTAAAGGCAAACTACCCTCAATGATTATCAATAACCATATGCCTAGTAATCCAGCTTGATTTCAGCAAAATAATTATATATATATATATGAAAAACAAAAAACACAAGTTAAAAACTTGCATATGCTTGTATTTATGACAATAGATGGCGTTATACCAAAAACACCTTCAAGCGTTTGTTTACATAAACATCAGAGCGAGTATTTCACTATCTCTAACTTAATTTCCACCTTCATATCATGATTTCAAGCTATTTGCTATCATCAGTGAAGGACAGGATTAAGAAACTAGATCTAAAACACAAACTCTGAGCGTTTAAGAAACAGTTTCTATTCAGCTTGCGAGCTTGAATCTTTTAGACACGTAATGTCTTCAAACTCAGCATTGCATGCCAGATAGCTACATGGGTCTGATATCAGTTCAGCATCACCACATAGTAGAAGTCTCTGCAATATATATCATTGCAAGAAAGACCTCAAAGGTACATTTATGAAAAACAAAAAACACAAGTTAAAAACTTGCATATGCTTGTATTTATGACAATAGATGGCGTTATACCAAAAACACATTCAAGCATTTGTTTACATAAACGTCAGAGTGAGTATTTCACTATCTCTAACTTAATTTCCACCTTCTTGTCATGATTTCAAGCTATTTGTTATTGTCAGTGAAGGACAGGATTAAGAAACTCGATCTAAAACACAAACTCTGAGCATTTTAGAAACAGTTTTTATTCAGCTTGCGAGCATGAATCTTTTAGACACGTAATGTCTTCAAACTCAGCATCGCATGCCAGATAGCTACATGGGTCTGATATCAGACTTGTGTTTTTTGTTTTTCATAAATGTACCTTTGAGGTCTTTCTTGCAATGATATATATTGCAGAGACTTCTACTATGTGGTGATGCTGAACTGATATCAGACCCATGTAGCTATCTGGCATGCGATGCTGAGTTTGAAGATATTACGTGTCTAAAAGATTCACGCTCGCAAGCTGAATAGAAACTTTCTTAAACGCTCAGAGTTTGTGTTTTAGATCTAGTTTCTTAATCCTGTCCTTCACTGACGATAGCAAATAGCTTGAAATCATGATATGAAGGTGGAAATTAAGTTAGAGATAGTGAAATACTCGCTCTGACGTTTATGTAAACAAACGCTTGAAGGTGTTTTTGGTATAACACCATCTATTGTCATAAATACAAGCGTATGCAAGTTTTTAACTTGTGTGTTTGGTTTTTCATAAATGTACCTTTGAGGTCTTTCTTGCAATGATATATATTGCAGAGAATTCTACTATGTGGTGATGCTGAACTGATATCAGACCCATGTAGCTATCTGGCATGCGATGCTGAGTTTGAAGACATTACATGTCTAAAAGATTCACGCTCGCAAGCTGAATAGAAACTGTTTCTTAAACACTCAGAGTTTGTGTTTTAGATCTAGTTTCTTAATCCTGTCCTTCACTGACGATAGCAAATAGCTTGAAATCATGATATGAAGGTGGAAATTAAGTTAGAGATAGTGAAATACTCGCTCTGACATTTATGTAAACAAACGCTTGAAGGTGTTTTTGGTATAACACCATCTATTGTCATATATATATATATATATATATCAGTAATTTCATACAATATTATTTTTTTCTTATTCTGTTTCTTCATTCTAAAATTAATTTGATATAAACATGACAGTCATTTCTATACATAAACAATAAACATTTATTTTTGAATATTCATTATATAAATAGTTTTTCCTATTAATACATTTCATACAATCCTCTGTGTTAGCTTATTTTTTTATTACAAACACCACTGTAATTACTGCAACCACTATCTGAACAAGAATGACACCATCTATTACTTTGATTATTGTCAACATTGAATGCACTATCTTTTAATGATATTTATACAAAGCCTGTTAGTTTACATACAGTTGGTTTACATTAAATTTAGTAACTCTTATATAATATTAGGTGGATACATCCCCCCAGTTGATGTTAGCAACCAGTTTCTATGGATTGCTCCATAGCAGAGCCTAAGAAAAAAGATTTATTTGTAATATTTAAGTCAATACAATATATAAATGGTTTCTGAATTCCCAATATAGTATTACATTAAAATTGAAGAAAATTAAAAAAAAAAGATACCAATCACATATATGTAGAATTTAATATTCCACTAATTTAATGTGTTATATAAAATTATCATGTATGATATTTTTGTAAAACTTCTTAGGGTAGACATATGTTTGTAAATTTTATTTCTTAAAACAGATTGTTTTTTGCCACAGAAAAGAAAGATTGAACAAATGCATTAACAAACTGTCTATTATCAAAACTTTCAAATTATTTTTTTCCAAAAAACAAAAAAAATAATGCTATAAGATTCAAATATCATAAGCTTTTTCTAACTTCATTGCCACGTTTGTTACATATATGAGAAACATCTTATTTAAAGAAAAATAAAAAAAACTTTCTGTAAGTTACATTTATATGTTTAAACAAAAATGTAAAATTACTTAACAAAATTAAGTTCCATTTTCCCCATATTAAATATTTTCACATTAACTTTTTTATAAAATTGCCAATTTACTTTTTTTTTGTCTTTTTTTAACATATATTTAATTTATACAGAGCAACTTTATTGTTAAATAAATAATTATTAATATTTTTCAGAATACAGTATTTTTTTTACTATAGATGTCGGTTTCTGAGAGACATTTAACTTTTTTTTTTTTTGTAAGGCTGGCTAAATAGAAGAAATTTAGTTTCTTAATAACAGATTTAAAGCTGAGATTTTTAGTAATTTATATCATTTACTTCTATTTCTATTTCACATATGATTTTATGTATATAGGGTCGATAGTTTTGTAGGAATCATGATTACAAATAATAAAATATAAATAGAAACAAATATTATTTTTATTTACAGATATAAATCATAAAAAATAATTCTGCTTTTTATTACTGGTGTAGAATTGAAGAAGTAGTTACAATAAATTCATATAAAACAGATAATGGATTAAATTATAAATTTAGTGTAAAAAAACATGAATTTAAGATGATTGAAACAAGCATAATGAGCTCAAATCAAAACAACAAAATATTATTATAAATAAACATTTTTATTTCATGATAGATAGCACAGGTAATGTTTAATTCTTTTTTAAAAAAAAGATAGAAGAAAATGTTTATTAAAAACAGCTAAAAAAAGAAAAGGGGGGGGGTCAATATAGTAAAAAACAATGTTTAAAATTGAAATAAATAAAGATTCTGCCAAATCTCTAGCACTCATTATAATACTTAACCAACAGCCAATCAAATGTCAAAGATAACTGTCCAAATGTGATCCAAACCTAAACACACAAAAAAGATTTTACGAGAAAAGAGTGGCCATCATTTTCTATACATTTCTTTCTCTCTCTCTCTCTCTCCATATATATATATATATATATATATATATATATATATATATATATATATATATATATATATATATATATATATATGCCAGCCATAAGCATTTAGGTTTAAAAGCTTGAAGCTTTAAATATCTTCACAATTAACTCACTGAGTCTAAATCATAAACGTACAATGCAAAATCCTATAATTTATACAAAGTAGTTTTTAGAATACATAACAAGCAGTAATGTATGTAAATAATATTTTAATTTGCGAAGCACAGATAGTTGAAAATTGAAATAAATCAAGATACTGTGAAATCTCTAGTGCTCATTATAATACTTAACTGCCAGTCAATCAAATGTCAGGGATAGCTGTCCAAATGACATCAAACATAAACACACAACAAAGATTTTACAAGAAAAGGATGGACACCCTTTTCTCTACTTTTTTTTCTATATATCTAAGCCACTTGTAAGCATTTAGGTTTGAAAGCTTGGAGCTTTAAATATCTTCACAATTAACTCACTGAGTCTAAATTATAAATGTATGACATGAAATCCTATGATTTACTACAAAGTAGTTTTTAGAATATTGTACCGGTCAGAATTGTATGTTCATTTAACAAAGTTTAGAATCTAAGCAAAAGTACCCTAAATCCACTCATGCCTGAGATACACAGGTCAGGAGCAATCATGAATTCTGCCCTATTTGCTCTTCTCTAAAACTATAACATTATAAACAACACTTCTGATGATAACAGATGAAATATTATTCATTCTGGTCCCAGAGACACAGCGGAGAAACACAAGATCTATAGGGTACTTAATGTGAATAAATAATACTAAATCTTGACTCAATCAAATATCTTATGTGAAAGAAAAATTTATAAATTTAAAATGAATTGCACACAGCTAGCATTGCAAAAGAAACATGACTTATAAAATACTATCCATCCAGAATGAGCAAAGACAAAACAACTCATAGATAAATGTTTATTTAAAATAATGTTATAACTTCTAAATAATATTATCATTATTATAAAGATTAAATGGGATTCAATGAGTGAGATTCCGTAAGACACAAACATATGAGTAATTCAACATAGTTTAATGAACATAAATAATTTAAATTTACATCAGAAGCATAGCACAGATTTAATGTGGTTAATATTTTGCATATAGGTAACTGATTTAGTATGCTAATGAACTATAAATAATAATAAATTAATGTTATCAATGCTATGATCATTACTTTAAGTAATTATAAGAACGTTTGTAAATTCATATCCAAAAAGAGGTTTACTCTTAATATGACAGTTATATAATTTATCGTTCATGAATATATCTGGGCCAGTACAAATGAGGAATGGATTAGCCTAACAGCCTTACTGTGACAATCCTAAAATATTTGACTAATTATCAAATAAGTGGTTTACAAACATCACTGCACCATGTCTTATAGATAAAATGAGAACTACATATAAAAGACCTCGCAGTGCTAACTATAATGACAGCATTTAAAATGGAGAAGATGTCCATCTTTGGACTAAAAGACTTTATCACATATATGATTCTGCTTGTATTTATCACAAGGTGATATTCAAAAATATGAGTGGTAAGGATTCCATGGTACACCCTCCTATGTATCACATGCAGAGCCTTAATACTCTAATGTTTATCCTGAGATCGGTTCTAGCAAACCTCATTCCTAGATGAGTTACATGAAGAAAATCCAGAGTGTGGATGAATAAATATGATAAAGCAAATTATAAATTCTTTCAAATGCTATCATAAGTAAGCAACACAAATATGGCTTAAGTCTTAAATGACAAATGAAATAATTTAAGCTTAAAAAAAGCAATAATATCATGCGTAATGCCATGATAAAATAATAACCCACTCAGCATTGTACGTATAACTTTAATAAATTTAGGATGACGAAAATAGAAGAGGGAAAATATTATTTTCCTATTTAACAAGCCCAAGTATTTTTAAATGATAATATATCATAAGCTAATGCTCGATGGTGTAAAAGCAATAAATAATTATTTAAAATAGGTTAATAATTAAAATCATTTTAGAAAACATAGAATGCATCTAAATAAATAGTGTCAACAACAAAAGTTTACCTTATCCTATAATATCACATTTTAAACAATCCACCATTAAACATACATTTTAAAATACTTAACCGAGCGAACAGTGTTCAATAAGAAATTTTACATTTAACTATTTAAATATTCCAAAAAATATCGGAATGATGATTGAAATAATATAAGTTTGCTAGATTGAAACATTAGCACACTAAAACTAATTTAATAAGATACATAGTTTAAATAAGTTTTGCTGCATGAAAATAATATAATTAGAGCATGAAACTTAAAACTAGTGATAGATTTAAATATATATAATTCTGTGCTAGCGTTTCAAAGAACAAATTTAAAACTTAAAAGAGAAAAATCACAAATTTAATGATAATTAAGTTTATAGTCAGTTACCAAATAAATAAAGATTACATTATGATTACAATTAAGATTTAGGAAAGAAGTGAAGTGAGGAGAATTAAGAGTTCATTCTTCGGCAAAACGGATTACCTTTAGAAGTTATGGTGGCCACTTATAATAATGTATACGAAGTTTAGCAAGGCACAATATTAATAAAATAATGAAAGGCATCTTCTAATATTCCTTTACAGTTAAACATAACAGTTCTCAAGCAGCAATGGCATGGCAGGGAGGCAGAACAAAGGTGATCTAAGATCAGGGAAAGCAAATCTTTCCACTACTCACAAGTCATTCTGTTCATTCCCTAATCGAACACAAGAGAGAAGATTGATTTGAACTCTTTTTGCACATTCCTAGAACTTCTGCTCCTCCTATACTTCAAATTTGGCTATATTTTTTTGGTTGACTTGAAATAGTTAAATGAGAATGACATTTTTAAATTGTAATAATATTTTTTAGAATTTTCTGGCATTGCTGTAGCTCTACATTAATTGTATTTATTTTTATATCTGTAATACATATATGCACATACACAATTATCTAAGTGAAGGGAATTTACAAGCTTGGAAATAAAATATACTTAAGCTATAATAATAATTCAACTGGTTACACATAACCATTTTGAATAAACAGGGTGTAAGTGATATGTGTATATGTGTGTGCTTATCATTTCTGGATGACCAAATAAACATATAAACTGGTTCAAACCCTACTTTAAAGGTATGTAATGTCATCAGGAAGTGAAGTTAAATATGTACTACAGATTTACCACTTCAATACATAACAAGCAATAAAGTAAGTAAATAATATTTTAATTTGCAAAGCATAGATAGTTGAAAGTTGAAATAAATCGAGATACTGCTAAATCTCTAGCACTTGTTATAATACTTAACTGACAGCCAATCAAATGTCAGGGATAGCTGTCCAAATGACATCCAAACCTAAACACGCAACAAAGATTTTATGATAAATGGGTGGCCACCCTTTTCTATACTTTTCTTTCTATATATCTAAACCAGATGTAAGCATTTAGGTTTGAAAGCTTGAAGTTTTCAATATCTTCACAATTAACTCACTGAGTCTAAATCATAAATGAACAATGCAAAATCCTATGATTTACTATGAAGTAGTTTTTAAAATACACAGCAAGCAGTAAAGTACATAAATAATATTTTAATTTGTGAAGTGCAGATAGTTGAAAATTAAAATAAATCTAGATACTGCCAAATCTCTAGTGCTCATTATAATACTTAACAGACAGCCAATCAAATGTCAGGGATAGCTGTCCAAATGACATCCAAACACCAAACAATGTTTCAAAAAAAAAACAACCAGAATTTATTTTGTTTGAATGCTTAATTAATATCTATTTACATATTCATGTTAAAAAAATTAATTGGATGATTTTTTTATTAAAGAAGTCATATGATGTTGAATCACTTAAAATGAATGATTGACTTTTAACTCTTGAAGTTTAATTCCTGAGTTTGTTTTTCTACAATTAATACTGCACAATTTAGTGCAGTATTAATTAATAAGTTTGGATTTAGTAGTTTCCATTTTAAAATTATTTAGATTTTTAAAAGGATGATGAGTATATCTATCCACAATCTCATAAAAAATGAAGATTGAGATCAGGTGGTTAAATCTTAAAATAGCTGTAGATCATGGGCAGACTTAGTATATTTTTATTAATTGTTTTATACTCAACTCAGTTAAGCATTCATTAACCTATGGCAAATGGATATCTAATTATTATTAGTTGGACAATAGAGATTTCATGTAAAATTTGGATAATCATATAAGTATTAACGCATTAACCACAATACAGAATATGATCTTTACTATTCATAAAGAAGATGACATATTCCTATGGAATCAAGGTCTATGATTAACATTACATTTATTAAAAAATAGCACTTTTTTTAGGCAGATATGTTTATAAAAATGTTAATGATTATAAAATAAAATATTTGTAATATTTTCATTTGATGTAAAATAAATACAATACTCAAAAATATAAAAAAGAAGGGAATAAATATAATAAGTTTTAATGATGAAATGTATTATAGTTGATAATTATTTTTGTCTTTAGTTTTGTTTTTTATTAAGTAAAAAATATATTGTACATATTATAATTTATTTTAGTTTTCAAAAACAATCATTTAAAATATAAAAATGTATTTCTTTATCCCTCTACTTAAATATTAATATTACTTACGCATTTTTCCAGTTATATTTTGCAATTTACTAAACTTTTAATACAAAGTATTGTAAACATAATGAATTCTACCAAATGTTACTAACAGCCGATATCTCTTAACAAAGAATTACACAATACCAAAATAAAAAAATAAAAAAAAACAACAAATTTGATTTTACTTTAAATAATTTTTCAACTAGAAATAAAGACAAAGAATAAAGTGTTTTCGAAGTTTATCATTCAGTTCATTGGACCTTAATTTAAAAAGATAAAAAAAAAAAAAAAGTAATCATAAAAATAAAAATCCAATATTTAAGAACAAATGATTAGGAAAAAAAAATAAGTCAGCCATTTAATTTAAAGATAATATAATCTTAAAACAAAAGGTTGAAAAAGAAACTCAACATTTTCTAAATTAAAAAAAACCCATTAGATTAACCATTGTATTCAAAAGTAACTTACTTTTTATCTACCTAATTGCTACCCTATGCTTATATATATATATATAAAACCAAAACTGTCTAACACTATACTAGCAAAAAATAAAATGCAAAATCATAAAACAATACAGTACTAGCTTAAATTCAAAATTTTACCAAAGTCCTTACACAACCATGGTTTCATCTACTACAAATAGACCTTCTCAAGTGAAAATCAACCTAAAGGAAAACATATATATATATATATACAAACAAACAAACCTTCCCATAATTCATTTCAAACTCCACCTTCCCTTAATATCAATCTTATGAAGACTTCTTTTGATATTAAGGGAAGGTGGAGTTTGAAATGAATTATGGGAAGGTTTGTTTGTTTGTATATATATATATATATGTTTTCCTTTAGGTTGATTTTCACTTGAGAAGGTATATTTGTAGTAGATGAAACCATGGTTGTGTAAGGATTTTGGTAAAATTTTGAATTTAATCTAGTACTGTATTGTTTTATGGTTTTGCATATATATATATATATATATATATATATATGTGTGTGTGTGTGTGTGTGTGAGCAAAAAAGATACCCTCTAGATTCAGATCCCAATTTTCTATAATATAGATTTATATGTAGAGACTCTCTTAATATTCTATTTAAATTTCACTGAATGAAGATCTATGATATTTTCGTAAGTATAAACCAAAAACAAAGTTCTGCAATAACGTATGTTTAAAGTCAATGGGTAATTTTATTCGCTTCAAATATATTTAAAACAATACATGATTACTGATTTCAGGACTTAAAATAATAATAATAATAATAATAATAATAATAATAATAATAATAATAATAATAATAATAATAATAATAATAATAATAATAATAATAATAATAATAATAATAATAATAATAATAATAATAATAATAATAATAATAATAATAATAATAATAATAGATCCACAGCAAATCTCTGCTGAGGTAAGAAGCAATCCTTAAGTTCTCCGATGTAAGTATTTATTTT